>PITA01004516.1:0-122407 GCA_004023965.1 Spilogale gracilis
GCCCTGTCCAAGCCACAGGTGGGGAAAGCACAAAGCAGTAATAAAGATGGCAGGAATGTTTAGCCCCCTTGACCAAACAAGTGCAGAGGGAGGCAGACACCCAAGGACTTTGTTTAAAAGTCTACCAGCAGGACCAGAGTTTCAGGACAGGATGGCTCTTTTCTTGTCTGATATTCCATCCTGCAGAGAGGGCGTTGAGCTGCTCAGACCTTTGTCCCCGTGAACCTAAATATCCCTCCCACCGCATTATGTGGAGCGGATGCCTGAGCCTTCCAGAGACACAGGGGTGCGGGGCACTGGGGCTCAGCCGCTGCAGAGCAGGGGAGGGCAGGAGCCGGCACTGGGGACAATGGGGACTGGGGACTTGGTAACTCAGGGCCCTGTCCAACCCTCGGCTCTTCTCCTCTGACCTCCCCAAATCGGACCAAACAACAGAATTGCGGGAATGCCAAATCTGCCAGGGGCTCTGTGTTTCTGGGGGATGCCTTGTTTCCAGATGGAAGGAGTTGTTGAAGGGGAGGCTCTTTGTGGAGAGTAATCCCTAATGGGCCCTCGTGAAATGGCTGATGGTTCTGTCAGTGAGCGGTGGTCACGATCCTGAGTTTCTGATTTTCTTCTAAAGACTGGCAAGAGCTCTGCCTCTACCCAGTCACCCCAGCAGGCTAGGAAAGACATTGCTTTGAAGCCGACTTAAGTCTGAGATCAAAAACACTTTTAGTCATCACTCAATGTGGGCAAAATTAAAGGAGTGTTGGATAGCCCCAAATCATTCTTATTAAAGAGCTGACACTCGAACTTCTTCTGACCAAGGTATTTCGGGAGGGTGGAGGGGCCTACTGGGTTATCCATGTTTTGGTTTGCAGCGAGTTTAGCTTTTCTCTCTTCACATCCATTTTTGATTTGAGAACTGCACAGAACTGAAGTTTCAGATTAATTCCATTCATGCATGATGCTGGTTAGTGATGGAAGGACCGCCGAGGTTTGACTTTATTTGGAGAAGTAGACCCGAGACTTTCAAGGTCTCTGCCTGCATGAAAGTCCCCAACCACAATGGAAATTGGGATGAAACATATAGCTTTGCTTCTGATGTGCTTCCATGCCTTTCTGGTTTGGCCTGAACAGAGAACCTAGGGAACACAGTCTTTCTGAGGACATAAACTTCCACTTTTCAATTTTCTTCCAAGCTAGAGAAATGCCAAAATTTTCCAGCCTCAAAAAGAATATTCTAATTCAGATCTGCCCAGAATTTGCTTGAAGGCTATGCATTTTTTTGGGGGGGGGTGGTTTGCTACTCCTGGTGAATATAAAAGGTTATTTCAGAGATCTCCATGGGGATTACATTGACTGCAAGTTACCTATAGCAGAAGTTTAATCCCAGTTGACATACATTTTCTGCTTCTGGGCAGCACGTGTTGGTCAGTGTGGCTCTGAGACTCGAGAAAGAAATTTCTTTCTACTGATAGTCCAAACCAGGTGGGATCAGAGGATAAATCATATAGAAAAATAAACCAGACAATACAGTCTGCCCCCTCCCATCACTGAATTTTTTTGAAAAAATAATCGGCTATTCTTGGTTGGTTCTGTTCTAACTCTTTAGCTTTCTTATTAAAATTTGATTTATAGGGTGCCTGGGTGGCTCAGAGGGTTAAAGCCTCTGCCTTCAGCTCAGGTCATGATCTCAGGGTCCTGGGATCGAGGCCCGTATCAGGCTCTCTGCTTGGCGGGGAGCCTGCTTCCTCCTCTCTTTCTATCTGCCTCTCTGCCTAGTTGTCATCTCTCTCTGTCAGATAAATAAATAAAATCTTTAAAAAATAGTATAAAATTTGATTTATAATTCCAGTTGCATTTTCTGAAAGAAGGTAGTTTTTTCAGGGGCAAGTTGGAAAACAAATCCAACTGGGTCGCTAGTTGAATAAGATATTTGCCAGTGATGAGACACAGTCACTGAAAACAAACCAAACTGCCTTCCCTCCCTCCCATCCCCCAGCCAGGAGAGTGCTGGACGCTGGCGGGAACGGAGCGTCTGCTCTGGGCTTGCCGGACAGCATCTGACTTAGCAGGTACCAATACTGGGAAGTGCATTTGAAGAGGATCATGGCCACGTTGCCACTGCTGGCAGAGAGGGCGTTCAGCCTCTGGCTCTGTTTTGCTTCCCCTGCAGCATGATTTAAAATATTGAATGCTTTCTGTTGATCCAAGCCATCCCTCTCGCCTTGCACGTGGTCCTTATTGCTCATTGCTACTACTCGCGTGACCCCTGAAGGCAGCTGAGATTCTGCCAGGTCCAGTTCTGGGCATCGGGGATGTCTGCCTGTGGACGGGACAGGGAAGGCCCTTGCCTTCATGAAGCTTTTGTTGTAGGAGGGGAGACAGAAAGGAAACAGTCACACAAATCATTACCCAGATCGCTTCTGATGGTGATGTGTGCTCTGTGGAAACTAGTAGAGGGTAATGGACGAGGGGGTGATGGGGGAGTGAGATGACACAGGGTGCTGATGGAGGTCAGCAAACACCAGGGCAGGAGGCAGGGAGGAGATGCAGGGGGGCAGTGTGGCTGGAGCTGAGAGAGAGGGAGAGAGGGAGAGGATGGGAGATGGTAGCAGAGCAGCCATCTTTGCTGGCTGGGGTCAGGTTGTAGAGGTCACTGGAGGATCCAGAGTTGGCCTGGGCGTGGTCCCCAAGGTTGGAGGAGATGCCTGCTGATACCCCCAAGTCTGATTCTGCAGTCTTGGCTGGTACCTGCCTGGGCTGTGGGAGACTGGGCACCACCCGTAACTGTGCAAGCTAGTGCGTGCAGAGAGAGGAGGGTGTGGGAGAGAGAGGGTGAACGGAGGAGGCACGATGTCTCCATAAGGCAGCTCTAGGGGGTCCCCGGTCTTCTCCCTGGCATCGCCTTATTATTATTCACTTCAGTGTGCTCTGAAAGGGAGCATTGTTTCCCAATCAATAAGGGGCTGAGTGCACAGAGCTCAGTGAGTGTCTCAGTGTGTCTCCTTATCACCAGAACGCAGCAGAGGACAGGTCCAAATAAAACACATTATCAGACTCTGTTGACTTTCCAGACCCAGCAGCTGTATTAATGGAGCTCTTTATATCCATTCCCTTTATGAACTAGGTTTTCTCACTTTCATTTCTCTGGGAACTTCTAAATAAAGCTCTTGCTGAAGAATGCGAAGGGTGTTTGAGTTGGAGAGTTGAACAGAAACCATTTGCTCAAAGGAATTCAGACTTACAGAATGCGGGGAAACTGTCAGAAAAGACCACCCCCATTCTAAGAAGGCCGGGGCTGGGGTGGGGAGCTGGTTAATTGTTTACTTTGTGGCATTCCATATCATGTGTAAATTTATGATGCTGGACAGATACCCTTAACACTGATGCCATAAGAGCGTTTTCTCTAAATCTGCATGTCTGCAGTGAGAAATTGGAAAGACTTCTTATTTTCAAATTTTTTTTTGCATTAGGGGGGTTCTAGATCTGTCCATTGAATTTAGCTAGTGTGTGGATATATTGTATGTACCACAAAAATTTTGAAAAGATTTAGATTATCAGTAGCACATTATTCCTTGACACCCGCAATGACATTCTTACTCGCCTGCGCCCTTTCTGCCGGGGAGCACGGTCATTGTCATTACTTTGGGGAGGAAACTCGCAAGGTAGACGGCAGGTACAAGTAGTACCGATCCTGCCTAACTGAAAATGAGCATGTTTAGGAAGTCTCTTTCTCGTATCGCATTTTATGAGCCTATAGGTCTGATCTTCCCTGCAAGGGTGTTTTGCTTAGCTCATAAACTGTTGAAATAGTTTCTGACTCAACATAAAAAAGATCTGAATGATAAAAATCTGATGTCTTGCTTCTCTAGAAATATCAAAAGATCTCACAACATGGGGTCTACCTGGGGGCCTGTGCTTGCCCCAAATCCACAGTCCCCACCACTCCGCATTGTATCCCTGTCTCTGAGGTTGAGCATCAGTGTATAATGTATAATAATACTGATGTTTATCTTAAGGGTAGAGAAATATTTCTCTGGAACTCATGTCTTTTTTTTTTTTTAAGATTTATTTATTTAAGAGGGAGAGAGAGTGGGGGGAGTGGTGAGTGGGGGAGGGACAGAGAGAGAAGCAGATTCCCCACTGAGCAGGGAGCCCAACGGGGAGCTTGATCCCAGGACCCTGAGATCATGACATGAGACACTTAACCAACTGAGCCACCCAGGTGTGCTGGACTCATGTCTTTACCAAAAGTGGGGACTACAGAAACTTACCAGATTAGCTGAATGCTTGACAAAGCCTGTCGGGTTACGCGTTTCATATCCTCGTATCTCAGGGCCGGGCTGATTTGCAATGCTTGCTGGACCCTAGGTTCACTTGCCCTTGTTACCTTCACACTTATGTCCCCTCTACTTGAAGTCGCCTTCCCCACCCATTTCTGTAGCTTTCAGCGTAAATATTACCTCTTTACCCCCACTCTCCCTGGTTTCTGTTTTGGAGCAGGTGGTCCTGCTCTGTGCCTCATCACAATACCCATCATGCTTGCTTGTAATTACATGTTTAAACATCTGCTTTTGACTTTAAGTTTTATGAGGTCAGAACTGTCCTCATGGTTATGCCCCCCATGGTAGGATATAGTATATGTGCAATAAATATCTTTTAAAAAGGCGGAATGATGTCACTGTTACCTGGATTTCAAATAAATATAAAATGTAATGTCATTTGAGTCCTTGGAACACACTTTTATTTCATTATAGTTTCAACACACAGCGACTGCTTCCAAGGTGAACTGTTCTTCTTTTCACTCTAGAGGAGAAGTTGATTTGAATACTTGTCACAGGGATAATAAGAGTCCTGAGGCACATGTTCATTGGGCTTCATGTGACAGGTGCTGTGCTGTTCCCATCACTGCAGATGTGCTGGTCTCTCACCAAGGTTTTACTCCAGGGACATCTGGGGGATGGGTAGACAATAAGAATGTAAAGACAAATAAGATAAGCTCCGGTGTTGATAAACACTGTAAAGAAATTAAAACAGGTGCTTGGACACAAGAATGACTAAGGGAGGCAGGTGGAGATAAGGGGCGCTCTAGCTGATGTTGCCAGAGAATGCCTTTTCCCTGACCTGCTATTTGAACTGAGAATCAACTGTTAAGAAAATATGCCACCCTTAGGAAGATCTGGGGAGGAGTGCTCGGTTCTAGCAAAGAGCAAATGCAAAGGCCCTGGGGTAAGAGCAAGCTTTGTGTGTTTGAAATACAAAGACAAGACTGCTGAAGCTAGAACCTACTGAGGAGCATGGTATGAGATGAGGTCAGAAAGGGAGGTAGGGGCTGGAGCAGGCAGGACCTTGGAGGCCACAGAGGAGATGGGTTCTTTTTTGTTCCAAGGAGTGCTGCACAGACTCTAGATTTCTCTCGGTGGACGGAGTGGGGTCCTGTGGAAAATTTGGACCTGAAACTAACCAGACCTTGGTTTGAACCTCTTCTCTACCTCTTCCTAAGTATGACGTTAAGCAAGTCTCATTTCTCTGAGCCCAGAGAAATATCCAGCTGTAAGACAGGATTATGGTTTCAATACGATTTCTTTGTTCCCTGTTCCCTTCATCCTACAATTACTTACTGCATTTCTACCATGGAGCAGGCCCTGGAGATAGCGCCAGGAATTGGACCGATGAGGTTTCCTGGTCTTCATGGAACTTACGGTCTATGTGGAGGCCAGTATGCATATGATCTCTTCAGGAAGTGGTCGGTTCCATGAAGAAAAGACTGGAATGGAGTTACTTGACCCAACTAGTTGCCCAGATTTTACTTTTGAGGACCCTAAGGGTCAGAGAAGCTGAGTGACTTGCTCGAGGTCACACTGTACCCAAGAGGCAGAAACAGAAATCAGATCTTGTCTTTCTGGTTCCACGGTCTTAGTTCTTTCAAAATGCTTACATAGTTGTTGGTTTTATTCCCTCAGAAGCAGGCGAAGAAATCACTTATTTTGTTGGGATGACTTACTGCAACCAGAGAATTGAGAATTAATGCCTAAGCTGCCCTGGTAACTGCCTACCACTGACCTCCACTGTTCACACACTGAATTATGTGGTTGTGAACATGACCTGGGGCTGAGGACCCAGTGCCAAGGCCCCATTTCCATGGCTATCACCAGCCCCTGTCACGTTCCTGGTTTCTGGGGCACTTTCATGCCGCCCATCCATTTGATGCTCTGCCAACCCTTTGAAAACAATGTTATTGATCTTGTTTTACAGATGGAGACAGTGAGGTTGTAAAGAGGATTTAAGTGACTTGCCTGAGCCACACACAGATCAGGTCGTTGGGATAGGACTTGGAAGTGATCTTCATGGTCTAAATCCTAAGCTGCTTCTATGTGCCTTCTTCCCAGGGGCCTTCCTACCTCCATGTGTTCTCCTTCTCCCCAGACCTGTGCTCCTAGGAGAACCCTATAGAATAGCATGCCCTCAGTAAAGATGTTTTGATCCTGGGGTTTGTTACAGTGGGTTGGAACGCCTCTCAGCTGTCGACACCCATGTTTGGCTTGAATCACTGACTCATCTTTAAGAGCAGCATGTGGACACGTTAAGTACCTTCTGGTAGGTGAGGGAGATGTTTTGTTCGGGAAGACTTTCTCTAGGTAGTGAGTGCTGCTTTGGTCTAAATAGGAAGTTGGTCTTGGTCTGAAAGAACTTGTCTTAGTTGGAACTGCTATAGCTCTTGAAAGATGCATTATTAATATGTTTTAAAAGCTTGACACAACAGAAGAGGATTCTGGAACGTGTGTGATGGGGATCTAGGGGGCGGGCCAGGTGGCCATCCCTCAGGAAAACATTCATGCATCCCTCCCATCCCCGGGTTTCCAGACATGAACTCGTTCCAGTGTCCTCCTTGCCAACTGCCAAGCCTCCCTGTCCCTTAGGAGGCTAATCCACTCCCTGTCCAGGAGATGGGGCATTTCACAAGTCTGTCTCTGGCCCTTCTAACTCCTCACTCTCTGCTCTGTTCCCGAAGCACCTTCCCATGGCTACCATTACCACCTCTGAGTAGGTAAGTCACAGCCTTCCTTCCTCCTTCCCTTCCTTTGCTTTTCACCCAGATATCTGATTGGTGTCTTCTCCTGGATCTCTTGAAGGAAACTCAAACCCAAATGGTCCAAGCAAATTTTCACTTCCCTTGTTGCTGATCTAGTGTTTTCTATCTCAGTGAGTATCACCACTATCTATACCATCACAGGAACCAGGAAGTTGGGGATTTGTTTTTCATCTCCACCCCATAGTTCAGCACCATTCTGTCCTCTGAATAGCTCTGATACATGGGCAGCTCTCTCCATAGCCAGCCATCTAAGCCCAAGCTACTTGATACAGTGTCTTCCCCCTGCTCCCCATTCACCACACCGCGGACTGACCAGTCCTTTCAGAAGGCAGATCAGATCATGGGACCCCATGCCTTAAAACTCTCTAGTTTCTTACTTAGAAGAAAAATGGAGTTCCTTGATTTGACCTACAGGATCCTGCTGAGTCTGGCCTTTTTTCTTCTCCCTTAAGACTCATCGTAAAATATTACCCACACTTTCTTCACTCCAGCCACACTGATCTTCTTTTTGCCTATTGCACCATAGGCTCTTTTTTACACTGTTCCCTCTGCCTAGAATCCTCTTTCATTCTTTCTTTGCTTGTTGAGTCAAATTCATTTGTAGTTATCAATTTCTTATCACCACTTGGGCACACTTTCCTGGCTAGGCTGAATTCCTTTCTTATAGACTCTATGATACCGTATTGCTATTTTGTTGCCCTTTTCACATGTACAACTCGAAATTATTATTCATGTGATTATTCATCTCTCCATGTAGCCCATGGCTTTTGTGAGCATAGGGATTCTGCTTCCTTTTGCCCCCACCCCCAATATTACAGTTGGCTTAGAGACTGAGTAAGAAGTCTCTTTACTGGGAGTAGTCAGTATATACTAATTTCCCCTAGAAGTGTTGAAGGCATGGTAGTGTCACTTCCAGGTAGCTGGGTTGGCACTGACACCACTGTTAACACTGTCACCAACACCATCGTGACACTCGTCAGTGCCAGCACCATCACCATACCATCATGGGCCCTGCCACCACCACCGTCATCGTCATCATGACCTTTTGGTGTCACAGCTAGACTAGTTGGTATTTTCTTATTATGGGACATAACCAGTTGTTCATTGGTTCTTGATGAGCATGTAGAGTTCTGATGATATTGACATTGCTTGTTGATCTTTTTAACTAAAAAAAAAAATAGAGATTTTGTTTCAGACCTTGGAGAGATTAGATCTTCAAATTAGAAAACCTACAAATCCTCCCAAAAGTTAAGACTTGGCATCTCATCTTTTTAGGTAACAAGTATTTCCTGAGTGGCTAATGTGTGTGAGGCACTGTATTAAAGGCTGGGGATACAAGGTCCTTGTGGAACTTATGATAGAAGGAAAGAGGCAATAAACAAGTAAATTAAAAAATATATATTAAGAATGTAAACACTTATGATGAAAACAGAATAATATAGCAAAGCCTGAGGGTGTTATTTTTGATTGCATAGTATATTAGCTTTCTCTTTTAATATTTCATTTATTTGAGAGAGTGAGCGAACCTGAGTGGGGGGGGAGCAAAGGGAGAGGGAGAGAGAGAAGTAGACAAACCACTGAGCACAGAGTCCCACATGGGGCTCTATCCCAGGACCCTAAGATCATGACCTGACCCGAATTTAGATGCTTGGCCTACTGAGCTGCCCAGGTGCCCTGCTTTTTTTCTTTTTTTTTTCTTTCAATGTAACAAGTAGCATTACACTCTCAATGGCTTACGATAATGGATTTATTTTGAGTTTCCTCATTTATTTATTGGCTTTTACTCACTTTGGACTGCTGAGGATCTGAGCACCCTCCTCTCAGCTGGGCAAGTGAGTGAGCAGAGATGTGTAGTAGCTCGCAGGGCCTTGCTTCAGGCCTGGTCGCTGTCACCTCCCCACACATTTCTTGGGCCACAGCCATGCCCGTGACCTTATCAGGGGCAAGAAACTGCTCTGCTCACAGTGAGAAGCACTGAAAAGACACCTGTCGTGAGTGGGTATTTCTTCCTCTTCCGGGGGGGGCGAGTTGGAACCGTCATGTCGTCCCCCCAGGAGAGCTCGGGACGCTCAGAGTTGGTGACATGAAGTTGCTACACAAAGAAAAGGTGCTGTCTGCGGGACGATCTCAAGGAAGAGTCCAGGCATGGGGCCCCGCTGGGAGGAGGCCCCACAGTAGAACATCCTTGGAGGGTTGGACAAAACGGACAGAGTCAAGCGTGGCTGGAGGGCCATCGAGAGGGCAGCTGGGAGAGGACCCGGGCACCTGGTCACCTGAGGCCTTGCACATCATAGTGACGGTTTGGGCTCTGCAGTCGGAAGAAAGGGGGGTGACACGATGGTTTCCAAAAGAAAACTCTGGCCGTATGCGGCATCTGCTGGAAGGCACGCAGGCAAGTACGGCAGATCAGCTTTGCCAGCCTTCCAGAAGGATGACCTGAAACCCTCAGGGGCTTTTTCTCGAAGGATTGAAGGGTGACCCCAGGAAACTGCAGGACATTGTAGCGCAAGGTCTGATCCTTCCCCCTGTTGTCAAGTATGGGCCCTCTGTTTCCGGGGCTGCGCCTCCCCGGGGAGCCATGACTGATCCTGGAAAAGAGAATTCAGGGTGGGCCCCAGATATGTTCAACACTCTGACACAACCTCCTAATTCAGAGCAGAAGCCTCAATAAGGAATCACTTTAGAAGAAAGGCTCTGCTTTAATTTATTGTTTTTTTCCGTAAAGTTTAAACATTCTCTGCACTTGAGTGGCTGTTGCTTATGCATCAGACTTATTTAGGCAGTTTGCAATTGTGTGTGTGGTCCAATCCAGCCTGTTTCAGTAAAGTGTATGTTAGATGCTTGGAAATTGTCCAGTGGGCATTGTGTGTGTGTGTGTGTGTGTGTGTGTGTGTGTGTATGTGTGTAGGGGGAGGAAGAGAGGATGGAGAAGGAGAAGAGGAAGGAGGGAATGGGAGGAAGAGGGAAGGAGGAGGAGGGAGGGAGAAGAGAGAAAGAGGGCAAGAGAATTTCTGACTAGCAACTCAAGCATGATGTTCACAGATGAATAGTATACATTTAATTGAAGAATGGATTTTGTTTTAAACTTTGGCTATTGTCAGTCATATTGTAAGCACACTGACATGGTTTAAATTAGTATTGTGGAAGCAATATACTGCAGAGGAGTGCGTGACTAAATTATTAAAAGCAATCCATGAGGACCAAGCATGAAACCATTTCAGCAAATAGAGAAACTTTATATGGAGCTTTCTGCCAGCTGTGTCCCTGGTCATTGAGCACAATGTGTAACAGTTTGCCCAGGGACTATTTTGGGAAAACAATCATTTCATTAAGGGTACAGCTTAGGTTTGAAATTTTGTTGGGATCCCTTGCCAAGAAATTGGTGTCCAAAAATTATAACATGAAAAATGTTAAGAGAATTGGAAATAAGGCAGGGAATTCAGCTTACCCAATTTTAACTCTTTTTTTTTTACTTTAAATTAATTTTATTTTTTCTAACCTGTGAGAAAAGAATATTGTAGAGTAATTTTACCATGTTAATAATATATAATTTGTTCTTACACTATAATTTCTGTCATGCTCTTATGGATAAGTGGAAATATTAGGAGCTTTAAAGTAAAAGAGCTAAAACGAGGTCTTGGCTTTATCGCTTACGCGCAGTATGAGCTTGGGCAAGTCATCTCCCTTGTACCTCAATGGATATATCTGCATACCTACAGGGTTTTTGAGAATAAATGAGATCATGTTGTGATCATGTTTTCAAAATTGCAACTGTGTGCAAATATGCATTATAACTTTTATTGACAGTAATGATGAGCTGAGGGTCACCAGTGAGCACCACAGTTATGAAGAGTTAGCAAATAAGAATTTCAACATTTTTGTTTGTTTGTTTTCTTCTAGAGATTTTATTTATTTATTTGAGAGAGAGAGAAAGAAAGAGCACAAGCTGGGGGTGGGGGCAGAGGGAGAGGGATAAGCAGACTCCCCACTGAGCAGGGAGCCCAACGTGGGACTCGATCCCAGGACCCCGGGATCATAACCTGAGCTGAAGAGAGATGCTGAACAGACTGAGCCACCCAGGCGCCCCATAGTTTCAACATTTTTGAAAATTCCTGACTCTATTTAATTGAATAATCAAAGAAAAAACTGAGGGCAAATGTTTCAGCTCTCACTCTGGGAGACTGGATTTGGAGTATGGTGGGAAGCAGATTGTGACCAAAGGCAAAGAAAAATAAAATGAGCACAAATCCGCAGCAGGCTTAAATCTGATGTTTTTCTGAACTCCATAAGCCAATAAAGTACTTTGAGTCCCTCATCTTGTTCTCATTTCCACGAATTACAGGCCCATCAGCTTGGGATGATAAACACTGCCCACAACAGAGAGAAGCATCAGATGACTGGGGGCAGAGACAGGTGAAGGGCCCTGGAAGGGTGCCTCCAGCGTGCATGGGGGACCTCCAGCAGGGTGAGAGCTCTAGAGCAGCCCCCCTCATCTCTAACAGGAGCCCAGCCACGCTTCCAGCAGGATATAATTAATCAGAATCTATCTGTTTACTACATTGAAGAGCAAGTGAATTAATAGAGATAAAGGAGGAGTCATGGACCTAGCCTCAAATCAACTCATTTTTAGGTTGGACCTAGAGTCACACCTTATCTATATGGTCTTCCTCCAGGAGGGCTCACCCTGGTTCTTACAGCTTCTACCCTTGTAGGGTATCCTTTGGGACTCTCTTTACTCTCATCTTGAGGTCATTTCTTCATTCAGCTCAGTCCCCCGCAAGTGTTGGCTATGTACCAGGGGCTCCCCTTTGCAATGAAGACCCAAAGAAGAAATGTCATCCTCTCCTATCATCAAGTTCACAGCCTGAAGGGAAGATTGGTACAAAAATCAATAATAAACATTTCTCCAGAAAAGATATGGCCGACTAACTCAAGAAAAGATGCTCACCATCTTCAGTCATTAAGGAAATACAAATCGAAACCATAAGGAGCTATTACCACATATCCACCAGGATGGTTCTAAACAACAGACAGTAACAAGTGTCGGCAAGGATGTGGAGAAATTGGAACCCTCGTGTAATAGAAAATAGTGCAGGCACTAAGGAAAGCAGTTTGGAGTTTCCTCAAAAGGCTAAATATAGAATTAGCACATGACCTGGCATTTTCTCTTCTAGGTATATACCTTAAAGAATTGAAAACAGGTGTTCAGACAAAAATGTATACATGAATGTTCATAGCAGCACTATCTCTGATAGCCAAAGAAAAAGGGAAACACCCCAAATGCCTAACCACCGATCAGTGGATAAACGAAATGTTGTATAGAGTCATAAAATGAAATATCATTCAGTCATCACGAGGAATGGAATATAGATACATATACTACAACTTGAGTGAACTTTGAAAACATTAGGTTAGGTAAAAGGTTTAATATGCAAAAGCTACCCACTGAATGATTCCATTACATGAAATATCAAAGCTAGGTGAATCCATAGACACAGCAAGAGGAGTGGTGCCTGGGGGCTGAGAGGAGGCAGGCGTGGGGCATAGCTGCTGAATAGGTACAGGTTTTCCTCGCAGAGAGTGAAAATGTCTAGGATTGGTGATGGAGACGCACCATTGTGAATGTACCTAATGTCACTGAATTACACACTTTAGGTGGCTAATTTTATGTTATGTGAATTTTACCCTAATAAAAATAAAGATACCAGCAACTACTGATGGCTTAATGAGGGCTATAAGAGATGCATGGTCCCCGCACTCTGCAGGAGCATGGTGGAGAGAGACTGCCTTTGTCTGGGGCATTGGGTGGCCGGGTTTGCAGCAGCAGGGGGCCTCATCCTCACCCAAGTAGCATCCTGAAGAGGAACGGAGTCTGCTGCAGGCAGGGGGAAGGAAGCAGATAAGATAGGGAAGTCTGAGCAAACATGGTTTGTTTGGGGAATGTGCATTTTCTGGCAGGGGCTGGTGAGCCAAGCATTTATTGAGCAGTTACTATGTGCCACGCTAAGGGATTGGCATCAGTTAGGTCATTTCATCTTCCCAATAACACGGATCTTTGTTCATTCTTGCCTGTGATGATACTGCGCATGCAAGAGAGTGATTTTTCCTATGCTGGATGGAGCCTGCACCTGTATGAGTGCCTGAAGAGGACATACGGGGTCGGGAGTCTGTAAGAGGATGGGGATGAAGCTCCATCCTTCCTCGTTACTGGCGCTTTATCCTTTATCAGATGTTCAAGGGTGTATTCCAGGATGGCGGGAGAAGCTTCATTCCGGGAAATGCATGTAAATCCCCTTTGTATTAGCATCTCTAGATATGTGTAGACACACACATACACACACACACACGTGTATGTATAGACATTGGATACACACAGATAGATGATAGATAGTATGTACATAAAGTATTATATACTAAGTGTGTGTGTGTGTGTGTGTGTGTGTGTGTGTGTGTGTGTGAAGGAAGAGATTTAGTCTAAGAAATTGGCTCAGGAACTTATGGAGGCTGAGACATGTGTCCCCTGGAGGCTCAGGAAAGCTGGTGGTATAATCACCTCTGAGTCCCTAAGCCTGAGAACCAGGAGCACCAAGGGCAGGAGATCAATGTCCCAACTTAAGCTAGCAGATGGGAAGGGCCAAATTCTGTCTTCCCCCTCCTCTTTGTTGCATTGGACCTCTTAATGGATTGGACAATGCCCACCCACGTGGGGAAGGCAGATCACTTTAGTGAGTCCCCTGATTCAAATGCTGATTTCCTCTGCAACTCCCCCCACAACCCACCCCCACACCAGACACACCAGAAATCCTGTTGAGCCAAATATCTGAATACCCTGTGATCCATTCAAGTTGGATCCACCACACACGTTACTGATCTCTCGTATGTTAGGTTACAGAGACAGTTGTGAGATTGTGTTGCTTTTTTGTTATAGTCTTAAAAATATTTAAAATATACTTAAGCATATCAAGACCAGACTTTTGTGGGTTGCTTAGGTTCAACAGAACACAGTTCGAACACATCACTGCTCCCATTACAAGAAGCTGTTTTTCGCCTCGTTCTATCATCTTGCGTGCGCCTCTTGTGTCTTTGAGCAGGTTAATATCTCCTCGTGGCACGCTTTTATTACGTGTTGCATGTTCTATGTGGTCAAAAATGGTTCCATCAGTGACAAGCTTGTCTTCAGAGCATTGCCATGAATCAGACATGATGAATGCCCATGCGTCCAATCTGTTACATATTTCTGTAATGTCTCTTTATGAGCAATTTCATTTTTCACCTTTGAAACTGTTGGAAAATTATTTGTAATTCTACATCCCTTATTTCATCTATAAGCATCTCACCTTAGAATAATTTTAAATTTACAGGAAAATTGCAAGGACAATAGTTTTTATGGATACCATGCCCCATTTCCCATACCATGAACATCTTAGGTTGGGGTGGTACATTCCTCACAATGAGTGACTCAATAGATACATTGTTAGTCAAGAAGTCCATACTTTATTCTGATTTTCTTTGTTTTTATCCGATATACTTTTTCCAACCCAGAATCCCACCCGTGACATGACATTACATTTATTTGTCATGTGTCCTTTGGCTTCTCTTGGCTGTGACAGTGTCTCAGTTTGCTTGTTTTTTATGACTTTGACGGGTACTAGTCCGGAATTTTGTGGAGTGTCCATCAACTGGGATTTTTCACATGTTTTTCTCATGCTAAGATTAAGATTATGGGTTTAGGAGGTTAAGTGCCACGGGATCACATCGTATTGAAGGTGCACACTGGCAACATACCTTGTTACTGTTGATGTTCATCTTGACCACCTGGCTGAGGTCGGATTTGCCCAGTTTCTCTACTGAAAGTTACTTTTCCCTCTTTTCATACTGTACTCTCAGAAAGGAAGCCTCTGCGTGCTCTCTACATGGAAGGAGTGGAAAGTTCTGGTCCATCTTCTTGAGCTTTACACCTTCAACTTTTTCTCTTTTCTAGGCCCAGTAAAGGAGAATATTTAGTTAATATAAAATGAGATTTCTCTCTCTGAGAGGGTGCCTGGGTGGCTCAGTTGGTTAGGCGACTGCCTTTGGCTAAGGTCATGATCCCAGAGTCCTGGGAACGAGTCCTGCATTGAGTTCCTAGCTCTGCGGGGAGTCTGCTGCTCCCTCTGACATTCTCCCCTCTCACACTCTCTCTTACTTGCTCTCATATAAGTAAATAGAATCTTAAAAAAAAAAAAAGAATTCTCTCTTTGAGGATGGCTATATTTCCTTTCAGCCTTATGTTAAGGCATGGTTTCTCAACAGTGGCCCCTTTGGCCTTTGGGATAGGGTAACCCTTTGTTGGAGGGCCTTCTTGTGCATTATGTTTTGTTTTTTTTGCCTCCCTGACCTCGATGTACCAGGCACTGGCATCAAAGCACTTCTGACCACCAAAAATGCTTCCAAAAATGTCCAACTGTCCCTTTGGGGGCAAGATTCCTCCTATTCCTTGTCCCTGCTGAGAACTATTGCCTTCCAGTAAATGAATACTTTGATGGCACTGGGGAGAAAGATCTTTCTCAAGTTAAAAAATACAGTAATATATTATTCCTTCTCCAGGCTCAAAACTATAGTACTCCAGTTAAGAATGTTCTCATTCATGAGTTAAACCTGATGGAGAACTCAGGAAACATGTGTGTTTATTCATTGCCAAAGTTAGGGGCAGAGTACACAGAGTGTATTCTTATAGCATGTAGCATTGGTGCTGCCCCCTGGAGCTGTGCAAGGCAGTGGCCTTGATGTTGCAGTTCCTAAAGGTGATACCTAACTTTAGGAAGGCAGGGAGGGGGATGTTTACCATACCCCTGGGAGGAAGAGAGTCCAAATATTTGTTAATATTCCCAGTGACCATCACAGCTTTGAAATACCATTCCCCACCCCAAAGTACTCTTATGACTAAGGTATTATTGATGAGTTGATGTATCTATCTATCTAGATAGATAGATACAAAATTCATGGGATGTATTCCTACTTTGATGATAAGTTTTCAGAAATAGTTTTTGAATAAAACGAGTATCCTAAAACCCCCAGAATTTTTTCAGGGGAGGAAGGTGCAGAAGAAGTCATCAGCATTGTAAATGTTGCAGCCAAGGCTAAACCAAAATTTCGGGTTTGGTCATATCTGAATCGTGCCTCCTCCATGCCTCTTCCCAGGTATACTACATATAACAACTTAGTATCTACCCCTTACTGCAGAGGATTATGGAATCATGGATTTGTGTGAAGATTTTTGTACCTGTGTGTCTCTGGGAGGAGGTATGGAGATTGTAGCGACCTACCTCTACTTGCTGGCCTGCCTTCACGGACCAAGAGCATTGAGGCCTGGGGAGAGAGAAAGTTGTAAATGAAGACCTGAGAAGCTCGCTTCACAAAATACTTTGCAAGATTCTGGATATAAGAGTAGTTTTGCATGGGTGCCTTGCTGATGATCGAGCACCATGGTGCAGAGAAGGGGACATGCCGCCTCGTCCTCCATCGGGAGATATACAGTGAAGTCGTACCAAAGTGAGCCCGACAGCACCCTGACAGTGGAGGGGAAGGATTATGGGTCTTCCTCATGTGGCTTAGTGGGCAGAGGGCACTGACAGGGAGGCTGCAGTAGAAAAATAGGTGAGGGGCTCCCGTGGTCTCCCAGATGCAACGAGGAAAGGCCAAGACAGATGGCTCGTCTCTGACAGATAAGCAGCTAAAGTTTTGGAGCCAGAAGAATCTCAACATTAATTTAATATAGTCTCATTTATATCCAAAGGCTTGTGAGGTCTAGGGAAATTGTAGTTATATAAGTATTTAGGAAAAAAATTAAGGAGACATGGAAGGGAAGAACTGGGCTAAATGATTTGGCTGATGTAAAGATCTGTGAATTGCAGCCTTAGGAGAAATGATGGATCATTGAGTTTGACGTTTGTTCTCCTTGAGAAGATTAGTTTTTCTTTGCTGTTAAATCACAGTGTTGGTGCACCTGGGTGGCTCAGTCAGTTAAGCATCTGCCTCCGGCTCAGGTCTTGATCTCAGGGCCTGGGAATGGAGCCCAGCATTAGGCTTCCCACTCAGCACAGCGTCCACTTGTCCCTCACCCTTCCCCTCTGCCCCTCCCCACTGCTTGTGCACGCATACACTCTCTCAATTAATAAATAAAATCTTTTTTAAAAAATCACAGTGTTAGGACTCATATTGACTGTTCTGTTAAAAAATGTATACTCCATAGTTTGATTTGGTTACAGTATCCCAAAAGTATGATCTAGAGTGTTTGTGTCTATGTAGAAACACATATAAAAACCAATGAGGTATACCTGTGTCGCAGGATGCATGTGTGTGATTATATACTGTGGGCAGGTCCTGACTCAGTACATATTTGCTTAATGTGTACCTTCTACTGAGAACTCTTTGTGAGTGTAAGTGTCCTGCTGTTAGAGGAGCGTGGTTTGGTTTTGGGGTTGAGCAGCATCCTTTGGCTCTTATCAAGCAATGAGGTAGACCACTTGTTTCCTGGGAATGGTGAAGCGTTCCCTTCTCGCCCACGATGTTTCCAAGGCTTAAGTGTTGTTTGTGATGATTTGATGTCCATTCATGTGGTAAAGTTTATTTTTGTTAATTGCCTGTGAGTCAGCATCTATACCACACTCTTCCAAGAGAAAGCATCCCACTCTCTAGTGTACATACTTTCAAGTTTCTTTACATAAAGAAGGGAGAGTTTGGAGAAGCATCTTTGAAGTTCTTAGCCTCCAGGAGAGAGACCGAGGCATGTCCCCAGAACTATCATTGTGGCCATGCGGAACAACACAGAGCTAAAATTGGAGACATAGAAGCACCTGAGGGGCTCAGTTGGTGAAGTGTCAGCTTTTGGCTCAGGTCATGATCCTAAGGTTTTGGGATTGAACCCTGAGTCAGGCTCCCTGTTCAGAGGGGAGTCTGCTTCTATCTCTCTTTCTGCCTCACTTCTCTCCAAACTCATGTTCTCTCTCTCTCTCTTGCTCTCTCCCAAGTAAATAAATAAAATCTTAAAAAAAAAATCTGAGACATGGTAGACCTACAGCTGGTGGGCTACAGGAGGAAGGTGAGAACAGCAGATGAGGAAGCCATGCTAGGACATTTTTGTTAAGTGTAAGATATACATGTGATAACCTAAATGGAGAAGTGACATATTATTATGAATCCTGATAAATTAGGGGCAACTATCAGAAAGCAAAAATAGAAGAAACCACTTCAAACAAGGAGCTTGATCTATCCAATGGAAGGCAGGAAATGAGAAGGAAAACCAAAAGAAAGCATGGTAATTGGGAAAAAAAAGTAAAATAAGATGGCAGAAATAAACCTTAATGTAGCAAAAAGTAATTACTATAAAGATGAATCCCCAGTCAAAAAACAGAACTACTCAGATTGGATACGGAACATAAAATGCAGCAATATTTTTGCAGTAAGAGAATAGTAAAAGGAAAGAACCTGGTTAGACTAAGGACAAAAAAATGAAAAAGTACACAAAGTAAAATGAAAAGAATAGCAATGTTAATATATATATATATATATTTTTTTTTTTAAGATTTTATTTATTTGAGTGAGAGAGAGAGTGAGAAGGGTCATGGGATCTCCCCCATGCATGAGTTGGGGGAGGAGCACAAGGAGAGCAAGAAGGAGATACTCCTCAAGCAGACTCCTTAGTGAGTGGGGAACCCAAGGCGGGCCTCGATCCCATGACCCTGAGATCATGACCTGAGCTGAAGTCAGAGGCTTAACCGACTGAACCACTTGTCCCAGCAGTGTTAATATCTCATGAAATAGGCCTAAAGGGCAAAACCACTAAGGGCAAAGAAAGATGTGACATACTTACAAGTGTAACAATAGAGTAAGAAAATCCCTAGTCATAATGAAGGTAAATTTACCTGATAGCGCCACCTTAAAATATACAAAATGGCCACTGATAGAACTATGGGAGGAAAGAGTTAAGTCAACAGTTGTTGGCAGTAATTTTAAAACAGCCCTCTCAAACTGATGGGTTAAGTAGACTAACAATAAGCAAAGCTATAAAAGATCCAAGTGAGACATTAAGGTAGGAAAATAATAGACATGTGAAATTCTATGCCCAACAAATAGTCCACTTTCTGGGAGACTGGATCATTCACAAGAAAATGTTTACTAATTTACTAGGTCACCAAGGAAGCCTCAGACTCCAAAGAATGTTATTTTATATATATATATATATATAATATATAAATATATATATTTTTAATTTATTTAAATTTAAGATTTTATTTATTTATCTGACAGAAAGAAACATAGCTAGAGAGGTATTAAATACAAGCAGGGGAATGAGAGAGGCAGAAGCAGGCCTCTCGCAGAGGACTCCAGGATCATGACCTGAGCCGAAGTCAGACGCTTAACTACTAAGCCACCCCAGCACCCCTAATGCAGATTATATTTTTTGAGAAAATGTCATAAAATGAGAAATCAACATCAAAAGAAAGCTAAAATACCTCATATACCTAGAACCTATTTGAGGTTAAAACAGAAATCATAAGGAACATTCTTAAATACTTGGAATTAAACAGTAATTTAAAAACCACCTATTAACATGTGTAAGGTAAAGGGAAAGTATAGCTCTAGATACAGTTATTTGAAAACAAGAAAAACTGAAAACAACTGATCTAAGGATTCACAAGAAGAAGTTGGGAAAAACACACACTCAAAGAAACAGAAGGAGAGCTATATGAAATTTAAGACAAGATATTTGAGAAATATACTAGAAAAGATTAATAAAACCCAAGTTTGATACTTTGAAAACACTGTAAGAGGCACCCTTGGCCAGACTGATCCAGATGAGGAGAGAATAAGCAAGTAACAAAAATGCAGAATGAAAAATAGGGGAATGAAGCAAAGCAGATAGAGGAAAAAAATGAATATTAGGAACAACTATCTATCAACAGATTTGAAAACACCATGAAATAGACACTTTTATGGAAAAATATTGAATGCCAAAATAGGGCAAGAGAAACTGGAAAAAAAAATCGAATAGATCAATAAGCAATCATGACATTAAAATGGCAATTAAGCCCCTTTTCTCATGAAAGCCCCAGATCCAGTGGTTTCATAAGTAAGTTCTACCCTAGGTTAAAAAATTAGACAACTTTGGGAAGTAGAAAAAGAATGAAGGCATTAGAAATAATTTTATGAGATGAGGGCATTAGTGACCTTGAATTTTGTCAGGGTCAGTACAATGGGCCATTTGACATTTGAACACAGACCTAAAAATGCAAAGTGAAATATAAGCTGAAAATATAAAAAGGTAAAAGTAATAGATGGTCATGGAGAATTTAGCCCAGAAAAGCAAAGATGGTTTAACCTCAAAAAATGTATTGCTTCATTAAGCCAAAGGAGAAAAATTATGTGATCATCTCAGATATATAAAAAGGCATTTTTATAAAATTCAACATCAATATATGATAAAATGTCTTTCACATTATGTCTAGAAGGGCACTTCCTTAATGTGGGAAAGATTTATGCCTCTGACCTACAGCAGATAACATACTTAAAAGGAACTTTGGACTCATCCCCATTAGAATTAGGAACATATGCCGTTGCTGTTTTAACATAGTATCAAAGGACACTGGACAGTTCTATGAGCTAAAACCCAAACAAAACAGTGTCAGTGTAATGATTGGGAAGGAGGGCATGCAGTTTTCATCTAGAGATGAATGATATGATCTAAAGAGAAATCTGTAAGAATCACCAGAAAAAGATTAGAATAAGGTAGCTCAGAAAATTTGTAAAGACACAAATAACTCAAAAATCAATTGTGTCTTTCCATACCACCAGTAATGAATCAGAAAATAAAACAGAAAACAAGATGCCTTCGGAATGGCAAGAAAAAATTTTTTTTAAAGATTTTATTTATTTGACAGAGAGAAACACAGCCAGAGAGGGAACACAAGCACGGGGAGTAAGAGAGGTAGAAGCAGGCTTCCCGCCGAGCAGAGCAGGGAGCCCGATGTGGGACTTGATCCCAGGTCTCCGGGATCATGACCTGAGCCGAAGGCAGTCGCCCAACCAACTGAGCCACCCAGGCGCCCCTTGCAACAAAATTTTAAGTTGTCTTGGAATTAATAAAGAATGTACATCACATCCATGGATAACATTTGAAGAAAATGACTAAATGGAGAGCTACTCCATGCTTATGGAGTGCTTTAACATTATGAAGATATCAGTTCTCTTCAAATGAATGCACATTTCAGTGTGATCCAAACAAAATTCCAGTTAGATTTTTTTAGGGGATATGCCAACATCCAGATATAGAAGAATATAGGTTCATGAAGAGCTAGGTCACTTTAGAAAAGAAGAGGAAGACATATCCATTACTAGATATTAAGACACAGTACAAACTCATTGAAATAAAAACAGTGTGCTATTGGTATAAGAAGGAGAAGTAGACCAACCAAATGGAGAGATTGTATAGACTAATTCCTATACATCCATATACATTTATAACAACTTGTAGGATAAAGGTCAATGGGCAATAGGACCCATTACTTAATAGAAGGTGTTGATAAAATTGACTTTATGCAGAGATAACAAAACTGCCTCACACCTTACATAAGGGATGGATGGAAAACCTAAACGAGAAAAGTGACACTAGAACAGTAATAGGAAAAAACAGGACCTAGGGGGAGAGAAAGACCTCAAAAGAACAAAGCCTGAGGTGAGTAACTGATGGTTCTGATTACCCAAAACTGAAAGATTTATGCTTAAAAAAGAACGTAGACAAAGTTAGTAGATAAAAGATTAAGAAAACATATCTGCAATGTCTAAGACCAACGAGAGACCAATACACAGAATACAAGGAATTCTGCCAACAAACAAGAAAAAGAAAAGGAGTCTAGAGAGAAACATGGGCAAATGATATGAATAGCGATTCACAGAGGGGGTGAATCCATCTGGCTGACTAAATTATGAAGAGATGCTCAAACCCAGTAATATTCAGAGAAGTGCAAATTGAAAGAACAGGGTAACATTCTATTCCCATTTAATTGGCAAAAATGATAACCAATTTAATTGGATAATGTGGGGGCTGGTGGGATATGGGGAATAGGAGCTCGTGTCCTCCCGACAGGAGTGGGAACTGGTTGGGCGCCCAGAAGAGCAGCTGAGGCAGGGCTCACTCAAATGATGCACTGACACAGGGATTCAGAACCCTGCCTCCTGGGTAATCTCAGAAAAAAGCCTTTGCATGAATGCAGAAGAAGATAGAAATGCAAATCTGATGCTTACTGTTTGTGGAGTGGATCTGTGTGTCAGTAAAGGGGAGAAACCGTTCAGTAAAATATGGTGGATGGATATCATGAAACACTAGGCGGTAGTGAGAGGCCACGGATAATGGTCTCATAACAACAGGGATAGAGCTTCAAAGCCTAGTGTTAAATTAAAAAAGGACAAAAAAGTGTTTACAGCCCGTTGTCACTTATGTAAATTAAAATACACACACACAACACAGTTCTACATTTGTTACAGAGATACCTATAAATTCGTGGATACACATTAAATGTATCGGAACTGTTGCCTGTGGGTTGAGGGGAATGGAAACGAGAAGTCAGAGAAAAAAAAAGGTAATAAGTAAGAGAAGAGCACAGACTTGCCTGGACTGATGCTAATAATAGCCTGTGAACTGAAGTATAAGATAAATTCAACCATCTGCCTCTGAGATCCAGAAAGCGAGGCAAATTAACTACATTTAGATATTCCTGACCATGTGTGTTTTCTCTTGTTTGCCACCAAACACGGACAGCTTAAAATAGGTGGTTTTTAAACTTTGAAGCCACCCTTGGAAGAAAGAACTAAATTTCCGCTTGCCGCAATTTGGAGGAAGCAAGTAGTTTACGTCCTGAATTTAGATGGGGTGGGGCTAGCGCTCATCACCTGTCCCCACACCTGGTTTTACTTGGCCTTCCACTGTTGCCCGTGGAAACATTCCACGGAAACCTTGTGTTTTCAGAGTTAAGGCTTCGGAGCAGGCACCCCTCCCCCCACCCCCAACGCAGACTTCCTGATTGATTGATGCCCTCCCTCCCATCAAGCTGCATTGGTTCTTTTAGCAACTTTAGGGTCTGATACCCGATACCCTGGCAATCCCACCGGGCCAGGGCAGCTTGTTACTGCAAACCCCGTCCGCAGACGATGTCCAGGTTTCCCAGATAATAACTTCTCAAGATTTATTTTTTTCATTAAGAGTCCGTTGGTTTCCTCAAATCTTATTTGTAACGTGGTACAAAGCAGATTAATTGAATGTCAGGGACTTTCTCTTCTGAAGTGCCTTTGTCCCCTCCTAAAGTAAAAGCCAACAATTATGGGGCCCCTGATAAGTCAGCTCATTTAACTCCTGCCTTAAGCTTAGGGTACAGCTATCTTGGTTTTGGGTCCTCTTTTCAGAAAACTCTTGGCCAGCATATTTTCCCACCTTTATTTGTCCCCATTATGGGGAAATTTTCCTTTATGGCCATTCCTTATCCTCCAGGAGACAGATTTCGTTATTATTTCTATGAAAACTCAGAGCATCTGGAAAATATCCTTTGTTCAATAAATGTTCCTGAACCTAAGCATATTAATAGTTCCCCAAACAGTCTGTATTGCTCCCTAATCAATTTTTGTTATATCAACCTTTTGAATGGTGATAATACTGGGGCAGGTTGTAATTCGAGGTACTTAGCAGATTTCCTAATAATAACTCATTTGGTTATTATACATGTACATGGGATCTCTCTGAGTGTATGGTCCACCAGGGGACCCCAGGGTTCTTCCTCCAGGTGAGGTGTCGACTCAGTCTCTGTCATTCAGACAGGATTGGTAAGCAGTTGACGCTACTTCCCAACAGATGACCCCTCTCTTATATTGTAGGAATATGCCACTAAGATAGAACATTCCATCAGTAAAAGTATTAATACTGCTATTTCTCAGTGCAGCAAGTTCAGGGGTCACGGAGGTCAGAGCCTTTAGTAAGCACACCTGTGCTACCTGGACCCTGGGCAAAATAATTGGTCATCTTGACTATTTCCAGTTCCCTTGATCATGAGCCCTTCTCTGGATCTATGACTTGTAAACCTGTACCTGTGTTTGCCAGGCAACTTTACACTCCCTCAGCCTCCACTTCCTCACTTATGAGACAAGAATTTTTGCATTGACTTAGCAAGTGCTCACTAAATACTTTGTGTGAGGTACTGTTTCAGGAGGTGGGAGTAGATGGGCAAAGGAGAGGTCAGTAGGTGTGGTGGTGAGGGTGCCGCCAGTGATCTCCACGTGGGGCTGGAAAGCCCATGGATGCTTCCCGGGAAGATGGTGGGGGCTGGGCTTCTAGACAGGATGTGTGGGAATGCATATGGAGGTCTGTGTGTGGATCTCCTGCCTGGCTTCTCCCTCCACTCCTTCTTACTTCGCTTGATGCAAGGAAGGCCCCGGGATTATTTCCCAGCAAGCATCGGGACAGCTCTTGGTTGTGGTGTGGTGTAAAGTTCCCGGAGACTGGGTGGGCCCCAGGGAGAACAGGGCATCGTCCCCCAGGTCAGTGCTCTTCCTTGCCCGGTTTTCCCTGTAGGCTCGTTGAGGATCTTGGACAATTCTTTTTATCTTGCTTCAGCTCTGCTTCCTGAGGCACAAGTAGGGGATTCTATTGAGGTCTCTCTGGCTGAGATGCACTGCAATTCCAAATTCAGGGAAGCTCTCATCTGCTTCATTTCTTTGCAGATCGAACTTTGGGACGAGAAGAAGCTACTCTGGTGGTTGGGATTGAACTGGGCCTGGCCATTCCCTGTGGCCCGGACCAGTCTTTCTTGAGCCCCGACTTTGCCTCAGCATTGTACAGTGGCTTGGCTCAGACTCCCTGCTTCGTAAAACCACTTAATATGTAGTCATTTGATAGACTGAGAATATCTCTGGTGCTATTACTTTGTGGTCCTTTTGGAAGGGACTGGGAAATATGATTGAAAGGCACATAAAAGGAAGGCAAAGAGAAGCGGTATGGCTAAACAAGTCAGCAGAAGTCAAGTTTGAATCGGTGAACCACTCTGGAGTGAAAGCCAAGTCACTGGAAAAAAATCAAAATGAGCAAATACGCTTTTATATTATCCTTATTTAAATATTTGTTACATCCTTTACAGGATTGAGGTCTATCGACCTTTTCTTGGGGTTGTTGATTCTTGGACTGTTGGCTTTTGTTTTCCTAAAGCAAGGCATCACTTGAACTCCCTGGCATTGCTCTTGACCATGAAGCCTGCAGAGTAGATACGTGGGGGACTAATGCCTTCTCCAGGGCTGCTGATCTGTGCCTGCGTCGGCTAAGTCTATGAGCCTTGAAGGCCCAGTAAGCCAACACAAGCACGCTGATTCCCCTGAACTCATCAAGAGGAGTTTAGCTGGGTTACAGAGAATTCCAGCGATCGCTCCTGGAAAACATGGCCAGGTCCCACAGTTCAGAGGTGTCACAATAGACTGAATGTTCCTTTTTAAAAGGAATAAAAAAAAATGAAACACTGACTCTCCTGTAGGAGCTAAAAACGATCCCCATTTGAAAATACCTTGCACAGAGATTTCACGTTGGGGATTCTCACCAGTCCCTGGGATGTGAAGAAGGTAAATTCATTAACTGGATTGTATTTCAAGCCTGACCAAGAATGTCCTCTGTGAACATGACTGAACAGCCCTGAACCACGTGGCCTTCTGGAGGCAGCCGGGTCAGACATCCAAGTCAAGTTGGGGCATGAGTGACCTCTAACATCTGAAGGAGTGTTTACTCCTTGTGAGTTTATCTTCCGTTTTTTAAAAAATAGTGTTTGCTGACATACAGCCTTCATTAGGCTGCCAGAGACGTAAGATAATAGCAGGAAGTTCTGCCCAGATAAACCCAACATGGTAGCGAGGGAAGAAGGGCCCTTCGTCAATTAAATCATTAATGGATATTTGAAATGCCTTCATAATGGGGCGCCACACAGGAAAATAAAGGAGAAACCCTGTCTTATCTCATTCCTTGGTTCTTTTGGGGGCCAAAAGATTCTCCCCAGAACTCACTTTGTTTATGGATGGTGAGGAACAAGGTTTATTTGAGCCGGTTTTGTTTTGAGTTTGTGTGGGTTTTCCCTCTCCACTGCAATGTATTCTTGAAGTTCCTTCGTCTCTGAGCCTGTTTTTTCTTTTCTGTAGCCGTGCCAGAGTTTATCACCACTCACTTCTGGATAGTGTTAATGCTGCAGTCACTTCCTGTCTGCGAAACAATCGTAACATTCACCAGAGTGCTGGGTGTTAAGGCCACGTGGGGGATTGTTGCCTGAAACGGCTGAAAAAGTTTTTAAGGAGTCAGAGGAAGATGTTGACACTGTTTATAAAGAAATATTGTTTCAGGTTCCACATGCGCCTATCAAATAAACAGGGAGAATAAAGCATACCCATCAACAGACCGAAGGGGGAAGCCCAACTGTTAGCATTCACCTAAGAGCACATCATGGGGCCATCCTTCCCTTGGCCTCATTGCAGCGAGAGTTAGTCTGTAAAGAGGGGATGTTCCAGAAGGAAGTCCGATAATGTAAGCAGTGGCTCTCAAACATCACCGGCAGAATTTATGAGGACATGCATCGCGGGGCCCCGTCCCAGAGTGTCTGACTTCAGAGTCAGGCATGAGTGGTGGGCCAAGGGTCCTGAGAATTTGCATTTCGAACAAGTTCCCAGGTGCTGCTGGTACTGCTGGTTCAGGGAGCCTTTTTGAAAACGACTGATCTCAGTGAAGTCCAAAGGGAAGGGGGCTGAAATTCCTTGCTGGACTTCAAACTTCACTTCCCTCATCCACTGTCAAGGAGAAAACATCTTATGAGAGATTATTTTGTTGTTTTCAGTGTGAATCCAGACACTCCTGGCTTCGTGGAATAGATGCACTCCAAAGAAGCAAGGCACAAGTGAACAAAATACATGTGAGCAGGGGCGCCTGGGTGGCTCAGTTGGTTAAGCGACTGCCTTCGGCTCAGGTCATGATCCCGGAGACCCGGGATCGAGTCCCACATTGGGCTCCCTGCTCGGCGGGAAGCCTGCTTCTCCCTCTCTCACTCCCCCTGCTTGTGTTCTCTCTCTGGCTGTGTTTCTCTCTGTCAAATAAATTTTAAAAAAATCTTAAAAAAAAATACATGTGAGTAAAAGATTGTACAAATGACCAAAGTGCAAATGGATCTTCTGTGCCTGCTGATCTTTTCTCTAACGTCAGGGACTTCTTTCCTTAAAGTGGAATTCCCTGGGAACGCAAAACCAGAACTCTAGCATAAGGAAGAGGCTCAACCTCACATCCCTCACATGCCGGGTATGTATAAGATCCTGGGGTGAGCGCTGAGTCATTTTCGTGGTTCCGCGTGCTCTCCTCCCAGCCTCCCGGCCTCTTGGCACCCTGTGATTCCATCTCCACCCTTGGCACTTTGTTCATCAATAGAAATTCTCCTGTTCCTGTAGACTGACTAATTCTCTATGACAGACTATACTGCAGCTCTTCTCTTGTCATCTGAGTCGTTAAATGTCTGGCGTTAGTAGACGTTTAATGTCTGACTTCATCTTTAGAAATTATCTGAATCTTTTGTCATGCTCTCAGCATGCTTTAAGTGTAAGTCTTCAGGTGATGGAAAATAGACCAGTGCTCTGGTTATCAGTTCTCCCCGGCCCCCTTCAAAATTGTCACATGTGCACACGCACACGCACACATATACGGTTAAATGTGCAAGGATTTTCATGTACCAGGGTTTTTAAGTGGAAACAAGTAGTGAATTCACATGATGGTGAAAGCATCAGAGACTTTTCCTGCTCGTCTTCCTCTGTTCAAAATGGGGAGTTCCTGGGGACACATGGCAACAGGAATCATCTTGCTTCCCAAACTGCTGGTGGCACTCATGAATTATTTCTTGGGAAAACTTTTAAAGGAATTTGCAGAATGTAGAGGATTCGTTATCTTAATGATCCAAAACATGTCAGAAGTGTCAGCAATACCACTCCTATTCTGAGCTTGTAGTTCAGTATAGGATTGAGCTACAGATAAACTCGCAGGTGTTGCTGCCTGAGGCTTAGAAATTGGAGAGGAAGAGGAGATGCAGCCTAAGCTGGGGGTAACTCATCTAGTGCAAGCCGGGCGGGGGGCGGGGGGGCAGGAAAGACAGGGGGCAGAAATGAAACAAGGCTTTTTATCCTCTCTGAGTTACCTCTGCGGCTCAAAGACTTATAGGCCTTGAAAGCTGTTGTGGATTGTTGTCTGCTTCCCTCCATTATTTCCTTTTTCATCTCCTTTTCATCCCTGCTTCTTCTCTGCTCTGTCCCTTTCATAGTGTGGGCTGCCTTTTGGCTTCCCTTCCCCTTCCCTGCAGGGGGGCCATGTGACGATCCTTGCGCACTGCCCCAGTCCACCTGCTCCAAATAGTCTCACCAGAACGCCTTGGACTCTCGTGCTTCCTAGTTAAGTGTGTTCAAAAGGATACTTGTGGTTTCTCAGTTACAAGCTCGATGTGAGGCGACAGTTTAGTGGTCAGTCCAGCTGTATTCGGAGTAGAAATTATCCACACTTGTCTGAGCTCTGCTTACTGAACTGGAGGGCTCTACCTTTTTCTGGCTGATTTAGCTTTCCCTCCCCTGGGGAGTGTGCAGCATCAATCCCCTCCGCCTGCTCAGAAATCAGCTCCCATTGTCATAGTTTGTTAGATGGTAAGGATCATGAAGAGGTCCAGCGAGTTGCAATTGATCTCTGTGATGAGTTGCAAGAAACCATTGTTTCTCAGGCAACAAAAAGTCTATGTGTTCTTCTCATAGGAGCAGCAGTATTTCTAAATCATATTCTTTTCTCTGGGCCAGTTCTGTCCCTATTTTCCTCTGGATCTTGCTTGGGGTAAGTTTTCAGTCTACGAGCCATTAAGGAGACAGGAGGGAGTAGAAACGTTTGGAAAGGGGCTTGGGTTATTGGGAACTTTGTGGTTTTATTTTATTTTATTGATTGATTGATTGTAAAGATTTTATTTGTGTATTTATTTGACAGAGAGAAATAGAGAGGGCACACAAACAGGGGGAGTGAGAGAGAGAAGCAGACTTCCCACCAAGCAGGGAGCCCAATGTGGGCTTGATCCTCGGACTCCCGGATGGTGACGTGAGCTGAGGGCAGACACTTAACGACTAAGCCACCCAGGTGCCCCAACTTTGTGGATTCTAAAGAGGCTGTGTTTAGGATCAATGTGCACTTTTCTCTCAAAGACTCTCCCATGAGAAATATTTTCAGACGTCACAGAAGTGCAAACTTGAAGAGCCTCCAAATGTACCATCCAAATGCTTTTCCTCATCTTCCCCATTCGCCAGTTTCAACTGTGTTTTCCTTCTGAAATCCAGTGTGCATTTTGATCAGGAACTGAAAAGGGCACAAGGAGCAGCCCGGGCGGGAAGGTTGTGTGGACATCAGCTCATGAAGGGTACGCCTCTGCCATTTTGCAGATTTCCTCCCTGGCTCTATCAGGATTCCCTGTGTAATCTTCTCGAGCCTATAGATTCATGGAGCCCTGAATACTTCCACATGTCTGCCCGCTCAGTGATCTTCCAATCTCTTCTCACTTTCTCAAGTAAAGAAATCAAATTGCCTTCAATAGCATCAGTGCCTTTAGTCATGACATGTCCTGCGTGCTCAATGTGTTAACGGTGAAGGTGCAGACATGAGCCAGGTTCTGGGACTTGCAGGGTGTGACGTGACAGGGTACAGTGGGAAAACACAGAGGAAAGGGACAAATCTAGTTCCAAGTGGAAAAACTTGGGTGGGTATTTCCTAGAGAAGAAGACCCAGAAACTGTGTCACGACCGATGAGGCACTGTGGACCAGGGACAAGGAGAGAAAGAGTGGCATTTCAGGTGGAGGGCATGGCAGGCCAGCACTTGGGACACGGGACCAGCTGGTGTGTGCATCAACAGCCCTGGGTGCCATGTTCACGATCACATCTTCCTATTTCAGTTTGGGCAAATTAAATCCCAAGCAAGGATTCGTGCATTTAACAGCAGGTCCCCACCCCTACCCCCCTAGGGGGCATTTGTATGGTCTTTTGAAGTAAAGAAGCAGAGTCCAGGTCTCATCTGTAAACTTGTGAAAACCCAATCAAAGTCAACATGCATGTCATCCCCTTACACTCACCCACGCCGGAACTCCACGGAAACTGCTCTTGTGTGGGATTCCCCGGGCTACTGCCACTGCCCGTGTCTGGGGGCAGCTGCATGGGGCTGACCTCAGCGTGGTAGCAGTTCCCACGGCAGCTGACGGGTGGATCCTTCACGGCCTCAATCTGGACGTGCCTCGCCGAAGCCTGAGCCTGTCTATCTCTGCGCAGGGAGAGCTCGGCCCCGTTTTAGCAGATTTAATGACTCCTCATCTGTTTTTCCAGTCTTCATCAACATGCTTCCATGCAGTTGTCCCCACATCCCAGTGCCACTTTCTAGAATCTTCCCCGCAAAGGAAAATCCACACGCCAACCCACCACTCAGGTTAAGCGTTGGCAGATGTCTTGTAAAGTTTTATAAAACATACATTAAGCAATTTAGCTGAAAGCCTGTTGTAACAAGCCATTTGATTCAAATGAACTATCTGTACTGAAGAGGTTTTGTCATATTTACACTGTGTCTTTCATTAACTAGTTTCCCTTAAAAAAAAAAAAGGGGAAAAGAAAAGAAAAAAGAAGGTTGAGTTATTTCTCAAGCTAAAGACAGAAATACAAAGGGCACAAGCTCTTGCTTGAAAATACTTTCCTGGAGGCACGCTGTGCACCATACAGAAGACGAATGAAGAAGGGATATGTGGGCCCTCGAGGCCCAGGCCCTCCTCCGCTCCTCAGGAGGACCCTCTCTCTTTGTGCAACAAGGTAGTATTAAATAAATAAGTCAATAAATTAGATAAGTCCCCTGTTTTGTGGTGGTCAAGGACCGCCCAGACCGGGGAACCCAAAAAGAGACGCAATCAGAAATAGTGGGTGCTCGCTACATGTCTGATTTTTTCAATGCTGGGTTGATCCTTTGTTTGGATTCACTGTGTGTGAGAAAAACAATCATGCAAAAATGAGAATCTCGAATTTTAAGGTTTTTTTTCCTTTGACAAAGAAGCTGCCCCCTGGAAGCCATATCATCCCCAAGATCATCTAGTTATTAGTTATTAGTGGCAGCAGAACCCCAGCTCCAGGCTCCATGATGGCACATTTCTGGACTTGAAGTCGGCCCAGGGATGGATGCGTTGTTTACGGAGAAAAGCAGTGGTTATGGTGTGGATGTTGGGTCATGATTCTTGTTATGTTTCCTCTCAAGGTGTGTATTTAGCAAGCTGACTCTATTAGTGGGAGGCCTTCGGTCTCTAGTTTATCCCAGGGACAGCACTCCAGGCAAGCCGCCCGTTGACTACGGGTCTGTATTATACAAAGTCTCGGCACCCAAGGATGCATTTGTATGCAGACGGAGATGTGTAGTTCTGTGCATGTGTATTCACAAGCTTTGTCCAGCCTTAGTTTCCCTGAAAGCAGAGCCTTAGGTAGACTTGCGTGTAGGTGGTTTATTTGGAAAGTGATGCTGGGAGGCAGGTATGAAGGCTGGAGGTTGTGAATAAGCAAGGGAGGGCAAGTCAGTGAAGGGCTGTGTTGTGGAGTTGACTCCTGTATCGGCAACAGACGCTTCATCCCGAGGGACCTTCCCAGATGCTTGAGAAGCTCATTACCCAAGTCCAGGGGATGGACTGGTGCACCAGCTTGCACCCAGTACTGGCCACGATAGCTGTCAGGGCTTTAACTCATCTGCACCTCCTGGATATACTCCAGTATGCTGGGTCCTTCCCCAGGGTCTCAGAGAAGTTTCAGAGAGTGAAAAGTGTGCAGCCTGGGGCACAGTTAGGCGCCCTCAGGCTGCTCTGGGGGAAGCTGGCCTGAGCCTGCCCTGAACTGGCATCACCGAGGTGCCTGGAGTAGGAAGCCGGCCGGTGCACAGGAGGCATCTGACACTGGCTTTGGTCTAACTGACATCATCACCGTGACGGGTGGGCTTGTGAATGTCATCATTTTATCCTGTCCTGGTCCAAGACTGCAAATTAGTTGAAGAGAAACACCCTGCTACCTCCCCTGGTCTGGGCAAGGCCTTGGTTTCCTTGGTTCCAGAGCTCTCTTAGAGGGCCGTTCTTAGCCCTGCCCTAAAACAGGAGGGAAGGGATCCTTTTCGCTTCCAATGCTTTTTAAAAATCAAAGGATTATTTACATAGAGTAAAAATGGGTAGATTTTAAGTGTTGGCTTCTATCAGTTTTGATAGATGCATGTACTTAAATAATCCACACCCCTTGCAAGATATAGGATATTTCCAGCATCCCGGAAGCGTCCTTCTACCCCTTCCCCATCAACACTCCCACACCCCAGAACCAGCCACTGCTTTAATTTCTATCACCGTATATTAATTTTCTTATGTTGAAAAGTCCATATAGATGGAAACATCTTTGTATATGTTTATTTTTTTCCCCTTAGCATAATGTTCCGGAAGTTCACTGATATTATTTCGTGTCTCTGCGGTTAGTATCTTCTTGTTACCTTATAGTATTCCAGGTATGAATCTACCATAATTTATCCGTTCTAGTACTCATTGACACTTGAGTAGTTTCTAGGACGTAGCTTTTATGAATAAAGCTGCTATGGACGAATCTTTTCTTGGACATATGTTTTCATTTCTCTTGGAAATTTCTCTAGGAGACTGTCAGGTCATAGGATAGCTATATATTTAACTACATAACAAAAGTGGTTGTAACATTTTATACTCCCACCAGCAATGTATTAGAGATCTGATAGCTCCACATTCTTGCCAGTATCTGGTATTTTCTTTTCTTACTCATTTTAGCCCTTCTGGTGGGCATTAACAGTATTTCACTGTACTCTTAATTGACATTTCCCTGGTGACTAATGATGTTGAATCCTCTTTCATGTGCTCATTGGCTATTTGAATATTTTCTGGTTGACTATTTCTTGGCTAATGTCTGCCTAAATCTTTTGCTTTTTTTATTGGGTTGTTTGTCTTTTTATTATTGAATTATATGAATTCTTTTCATATCCCAGAATCAAGTCTTTTTATCAGGTCTGTGTGTTACACATGTTTTCTCCCAGTCTGGCTTACTTATTCATTTTCTCAACAGTGTCTGGTTGACAAGCAGAAATATAAAATTTTGACTTTGTTCAATAATTGTTTTTTTCTTTGATGTTTAGTACTTTCTGAGTCCCCTCTAAATCATCTTTGCCTAGTCAAGGTCATAAAGATGTACTCCTAAGTTTTCCTGTAGGAGCTTTGTAGTTTTACAAGGCACATGCTGGATTGTTCTGGACTGCCTGTGCCGACTTACATTTTTTACCAAAAAACTTGGTAGTCCTTTATGTTACCTACGAACACGGGTGGAGACATTACCCTGCAGACTGATGAATTGTAGAGACCTTTGAAAACCCCGACTGCATTTCTCATATTTACATTAAGATCTGTCCCTGAGATGGTATGTGAGTTGGGTCTGGGATGGAGGAATGGTTTCTATATTTTTCTATATTTACTTTGGTGATGCTGCTTAGTTAATCCCAGCCCACATATGCCTGTCACCACACACAGGGTCACTCTGCTGTTGAAACCTGACTTACGTTAAATGCCTGTGTTGACACTCCTTTTCTTAAATGAATGGGCTTTTTATTTAACTGGTGGCTGCTGAATTTGTGGGGGCTGCCAGGTCATTAAAATGATGTTTGTTTGAATTTGGCAGAATGAAAAATTGGACTTATATTTACTTTTTTTTTTGCTCCCAAGGCTGTTCTCACCACTCACCCCTAACAATACTCTTTTGATTTTATGAAGAAGCCTTTACAAAACAAAATGCACTGCAGAAGGCTTTCATGGAATGTCCGAGGCTTCACTGGTGGGAAGCCCCTCTCTTCTCTAACGCCTGCAAGTGAAGAAGTTAAGAGGCCCTGGATTGACAGACACATTAGGAACGAAAGCGGCTTTTCTGAAATTGCACATTAATTATACAGAATGTCACTGAATTCCAGCCGGTCATTACTTTATGCATTTGGGCAATGTCTCAACTTTTGCATCTTCAGGGAAAAAGCATGGAATCAAGTTTCCAGTTATCTTCTCGGCTGTGCTACTTGCTATCAAGATGACTTTTAACATGTCGTAGATCCTCTGTGAGTCTGTCTTTCCATCTGTAAGACAGAAGTGATAGGAGCTAATGTGTTGGAATAGGCTAAGCTATCCCGAAGTCACCAATATGAGTCTAAATCTTTGTGGCTCGGTCATTAAGCCTAATTGTCTTTTTGGGCAACATTTTAAATTCTTGAGCATCTCATGGTGGGTCTCAGCTTCTCTCTTCCACCTGGTGACTCAGAGGTCTCAGATTTCATCATCTTGTTCTAAGCTATCACTCGGCTTTCAAAGTCACCACATCGTTGGAGGGGACATGTGGCCCGTTAACTGCCTTGCTTGGAAGTGACACCCATCATCCCTGTTCACAGTCCGGGTGAGTCATATTCCCCTCACGAGAGGCTGGGGAGTGCGAGGGAACACAAGCACTTGTTGAATAACAAAATTAAACCATGGAAATGTGACGATCTAATTAGATTTATTATGAGATTCATGAAGAGGACAGCACCCCACTTAGCAAGCAGAGAGGCACTGCAAGGAGTTGAGCACGTCCTGTCTTTGCCTTTTTTTTCTTTAAGATTTATTTATTCATTTGAGAAAGAGAGAGAGAGAGTGAGTGAGTTTGCAGGGGGGAGGGACAGAGGGAGAGAATCTTAAGCAGACTCTCTGTTGAGCATCAAGCCCGACAAGGGGCTCGATCCTATGACTCTGAGATCATGACCTGAGCCGACATCATGAGTTGGATGCTTAACCGACTGAGCCACCCAGATGCCCCCGCCCTGCCATTTATGCCTCACATGTGTTCTCTGAGGCTCAGACATGATGACAGATGAAAGCGCGTTATAAATAATGTACTCCCCTTATAACAAGATCATACTAATTTATATTTTACCCCAGATGTGCAGATTCAGATGTCTCTGCTGGCGTTTGCACACACTCACCTTTTTTGATTGTTGCCCTACTTTGGTACTTCAGCAGCTAGGACGTTTTTAAGGCTGGCTGGCAGACACGTCCTTTACTCTCTACCTTTTCGTACCTAAACCCACAGCCACACATCACTCGAATAGACTAACAAAGCGAAAACACATTGGGATGAGTGGAAGAGTGGAGTCACAGAAGGGTTTTAGGGGAGCTATAGGGGTCTGTAGAAATGTGAACAGCTGCTAATCAACCTTGCGGGATCTGCTCTAAGGACCACCAAGATTGCCTCTGTAACACGCTTCTATGGTTTGCATGCAAACCGCTCGCTGAAGCCTTCCTCCCCTGGCGTGGACAGAGCCCCTAGCAATCTTATCTGTGTTCCTGAGTTGTTCAGTGCCACCACGCCTCAAAGAGAGTACAGACGCAGGCTTCCGCACAGCCAAAGCCGAGCTATTAGAATTCTGGAATGAGTGGAATCTGAAATAATGAGGTTTTATTTTCCTTGGCCCTGGAGGTTTCTATGTAGTATTGGGAGAGGAAAAAAAAAATATTTGTTTTTTTAAAAAACACAACTTTCATTGTGCTCAAAGTAGAGTTAGAAAACAAGTCACTACAGCAACCTCATGTACAGTGGGACTTGCTCTGTTAATTTCACCGTTCAAGGGACTTAACTTAAAAGAGTTGAGCTCCTGCCTTATCCCCCCACTATTTGGCTCATTTAATTCGAACTCAGGGCTTATAAACATAACTGCAAAGTCTCTATCTTTGTTATTAATCTGTTTGATTTTCTAAAGCTCTGAACCATGAATTGTGTATGTGGCGTGTATACCTGAAGTCTTAGGCAGGGAGACCCTATATCAGTGGTACCACCCGTGGCACGAGAAACTTCCACGGAGCCTAGAGGAGCCTCCTCTGAGCTGATCACAACTCTTGCTCTCTTTCCGCACCACACCTGTCATAAAACACGGCACACGGAACGTGTGTTCTTAGCTTTGGAACGCGGTGGTGGTGCTTGGGATCTTGATTTTTCCTTGATTTTTCTTGCCCTGGCGTCTCTTCCCTCTCTAGGTGACATCCTTCTACATTGTGTACAGTGATGGAGGACTTCCATGGAGGGGCCCTGCCCTGTCAGGGCCGAGCCGAGCAGGTCACCAAGCAAAGCCAATCACCATTCTTTCTTGGGGGTCAGGAGGGTGTGCGTGTTGACCACAAGGATGTAAGCCGATGGAGTTGATTCTTCCATCCAGTTGCCTCCTGAAGAGCTTGTCATTATTTCCTGCTACCTGGACTTCTGGACGTTCTGTTTCTTTTCTGCCTAATTCTTGGTATCTAACCCTTTCCTTCAGTTCCATGTGCTCTTCCATACCTTTCCCCCAATTTCTCTTTTTTGCTTAGATGGACTCTCATTAGTTTTCCATTACCTGCAAGTAAGAATTCCGTCTCAGCATCATTATTTGCATTTGCCTTAGAATTGCAGAATTTCGATAGGGTGGAAACTTGAAGATAAACTCAAAACACAAGTAGATCTGAAAGGTTGGCTGAGTTCCTTCATTCATTATAATTTCATCCATTAAGAGTGGTCAAAAGAACCATTGTATGAAGCTTGAAAATATATTTGTCCCCTGGTCATAATATTTGAAGTAAAAAGAATCCTCTTCATTATAGACTCACAGACTCAACTTATCAATTGGCATGGCCACTTAGGAGTCTCAGAGGCACCTCAGAGCCCAAAAGAGACTCACTTTTTCCCAAACTTATCTCCAGAGAGTCACAGAGGAGAATTCAGAATAAGAAATGACATCTTTACTAGAAAGGAGATATCTAATCGAATAATTTAAAACTGTATTTTTTCCTAGAAACTTCTAAAAGCTTTTATCTATCTAATCAATCCGTCTCTCCATCCATCCATCCTTCCATCCATACAACCATCTATGGATCATTCTCTTTCATTATAATTATGTTATTAAATTTGGAAATAGAAAAGAAGAGAAGTCTCACCTAATCACAGCACCCAGAGAGAGTTCCTGTTAACATTTTGGTCTGGTTCTTTTCCTGTAGATTTCAATGTGCTGTTACTAATAGTGCACGTGCATTTTTAGTCTTGCTCTCTGCCTTAACATCAGATAATGAGGGTCTGTGTACGGCTGGCAATACAGGCTTTAAAATCACCTGCCAAAAGGGCTGTATGTTATTCTCTTAAGTGGCTATTCTATATTTACTCAGACATTTACCTCCTGGACATTTAGACAGGTTGAGTAAATAGAGAATACTCACGTTTTATACCTATACTTGCTTTGGTAGAATAATTCAGACGCCTCCATGTCGTGCTCTGGTGAGGGATTTATAAAGCATTTGCAGTTCATTTGGTTCATTTGCTACTAGACACAAGATGGCTCAGATATAATTGGTTGTTACAATGCAAATATCTAAAGTCACAAAACACTGGGAGATTTTAAAAGCCAAATGTGCTCGTCCTTAAAAGTTGGAAAGAACAATAGCCTTTTTTTTTTTCACTCCTTGCCTCTAGAATGGTAAGATGTTAATGATCTGTATTTAATTTCTACCACTGAGTTTATTGGGGTGAAGTTTTGGACCTCAATGTCTTTGGATTTACTTCTCCTTCCCCTGCATTTCAGCAGAAAGGGCTTGTGTTTGGGTTTCCACTCTTGGAGGGCATTCCCTGGTCTGAACTGTTTTCATTTATTTTATTTTAACATTACAAAGACATTTCCAGTTTTATTTGGTTTTGCAATTCATTCCTCCCTCTGTTTCACAAAAACCATAAAACCCACATTGTCTAAAAATGCTGTGTTGAGCAAAATGGATTCAGTCCTCCTTGGAGAGCAGAAAGGGATGGAGCCAGTATGTGTCATAAACATTTCCAGGGAGCTTGCCTCTTTCCCAGAACTGGTTTTAGACACACGCTGCTGACCAGTTGTGCGATTTCATTTCGGGTTGCTGACCCTGGACCCTACTTGAACTTGACTCTGGACGTCATGTAGGCGTCTACCCACTTTGCATCCACTTCTTTTCGGCTCTCAGTTCTTTAGTTTTCCAGCCTCGGCTGATTCGGTCCCTGCCATTATTTTTTTTTAAGGAGGAGAGCCATGAAAAACCAAGGCTTTGGATTTCTGAATGAAGTTTTTGAATGTTAACCTTGGTGGTTTCCTGTCACAGAAGCACAGACCCCACGGATTCTGATCACTCCGCAGTGTGGATCTTTCTCCTCTGGTTAAACATCCTCCTTCCCTTCGATTGCAACATTTGATCTTCCATGCTCAGAGTCTGCAAATTCTCTGAATGGTTTATTTTCAGCAGATTATAACTAGCCTTTCATTTTCCAATCTGAGGAAAACCAAGTGGAAAGTGTGGGTTTTCTATGGGATTTTTTTCCTGTTTGCCCTCATATTTAATTGAACACTGTGATGGATGGAACTCAGACGGAGGGATTTCTCATGCAGGCTCTTACTTCCGGTGGGAACTTGGGTTCTAGACGTTGTTGAACAGAATCCCACTTCCCCTTATGAACTTACAGGTATTATTATTAGCACCTAGCCACTGGGTCCATGGCAGTTGTGGTCTCAGCCTGAGGCTTGGAAGGGAATTTTGAAAGAATCCGAGTCTTGCTCTCTCTACAGAGACCACATCACAATCGTCCTTACTTCCCTCCACCCCCTCCTTCCCTGTCCTGATTTAAGAAGGGGGAGAAAAGAAGGGAAGAAATACGTGGTAGGCATATTGCTCATCTCACTGATATTCTTGGGTTGGAAGAACTGTCCATTCCTTAGGGAACTTAGGGAACAAATAGGTCTGGTCTTTTTGGAGGCACCGGTGCATTTTTCTCACTTTTGGTGCTTACTCACACAAGTCTTCTTACTTTTGCACAAGCCTGTCTTCTCTGCTAAACTACGACCTAGCTGAGGGCAGAGAGGCATCCTGATCAACAAACGTTTATTGAGTGTCTCCCGGGGACTCTGTGCTAGGGGAAGAGATGACTTCCTAGTTGCATTTGAGGAAGTTCACAAATATGCCACAGGCCTTCCTTTTCCGTGGCTGCCGTAACAAATGACCACAACGGATGGCTTAAAACAATGGAAATTTATTCTCTCCCAGTTGTGGAGTCCAGAAGTCCAAAATCAAGTTGTTGGCCGGGCCTCTTGCTCTCTGAAGACTTTAGGCAAGAAGCCTTTCTTGCGTCTTCCAGGTTCTGGTGGTCTAAACATTCTTTGACTTCTCACTGTAAAACTTAAATCTCCATTTCTACCTTTACATGACTTTCTCATCTCTCTGTCTCCTTTTCTGCCTCTCAAAGGATGCCTGGCATTGGGCTTAGGGCTCACATGTGTCATCCTGGATACTTTAGCCTTGAGGGCCTTGACTAAATTATACCTGCAAAGACCCCGAATAACATTCGCAGGTTCTACAGATTGAGATGTGGATGTATCTTTATTGGGGGGGGGGGCACCATTCAACCTACTACACCCAGCCATCTGAGTTATACAGAAAGAGGCTCAGTTTCAGAGGTTTGCAGGCCTCACCTGAAAGTCGGATTGGATATTGGTTCTGTTAAGTAAATAGGACCAGGACTGTGTCCTCCCTCTTCCTCTAACTGCATCCCTTTTCCTCATGCACAAAGAGGAGGTATACAGCTTGGCAGCTTGGACATTTTTCTCTCCCTTTTGTGTCCAGCCTGTGCTGACGTTCTGACGTGGAGCCTCTTCCCAGAGGAAAAGGCCCAAACATTCACATTAGTTGCTAACGACTTGCGAATTTGCAGTCAAATATATGCCTTCTTACTTGACAATTCATTTACTTAATAACAAGTCATTTATTTATATAGTTTGAAAAAAGAGTCTTTCCTAACTCGTGTCAGTATTTGAACTATCCCGAGCACTGAGGAAAGAATACTATCCCTCCCTTTCTCGGAGATGGTTCTTGTTTGTTCTGTATCAAATCAAGGTCCTTTCAGCAGTGAAATTCTAAGGACATCCCAGACACATGGTGAGCAGCTTCTTTGGAGAAGCAATTACTGTGCATTTGTTTCCCTCAGCACTTTACTTAGTGATTTTTATTTGGCTAGAGTCAAGTCCTGACAGCGCAGAATCAACCATTAAATGGGTTTTCAAAGGTGCAGTTCATGAAGAATCTCCTGGAACCACCTGGGGCCCGCACTAGAAATAAATAGTCCCGAGTCTCCCATTCCACTCCCACTTGAGAATCTAGGCTTTCATTCTTGAGACTATAAAGGGGGAGGGTTGAACTGACTAGGGTCAGAAGCTAAGGCTTCTGGCCCCTTCGCTAACTGGTGAGTGACCTCACATATGTCACTTCACCTTCTCTTAGCTTTGATGTTCCCATCTCAAATGGTCCCAAACTACCAGCCCTCCTCTAGTTCTGAAAATCCAGTTATTTTTGTGACTCTTTCATTTCTAGCTCTAAAATTAAGCTTCGACAATTGGTATCTTTATTACTTACAAAATTAGTTTGGAAGTAGGAAGTAGATCATCTATCTACAAAGTTACTCATCATTCTCTGTGTATTCAGCCCTTCTCCACAAAGCAGAATTTTAGATTGCAGCTTAACATTCCAGGTGCTCTGGATGCAGAAAAATCTTGGGTATCTTTACCTGGGTCTTAGCTAATGCCACCTCTTCATCTGGGTCTTTCACATCCAAGATGCCTTCTTTTAAACAGAAAGTTGTCTTAAACTTTAGTGAGAAGGTAATTATGTTAATCAGTGTATTTATGTAAACAGCAGCTCAAATCTCAGTGACTTAACGCAATAAAATTGGATGGCTTGCTCATACAGAGTCTAGTGTAGATGTTTCTAGTCTGGAGGCTCTGCTGGGAGGAAAGCCTCTTCTCTAAGCTGTGACACAGCTTTTTTCTGTCACGGGATTTCACTTCAGAGTCCATGTTTATAGCTCGGAAGAGAAAGAGAGTGCAAGCGAGAGTACACGCAATGACAAACGCACAAAGATGACGACTCTGGAAATTACGTGGTCCCCACAACACTGCAGAGGATGTTGGCAGATGCAGGCTTCCTATGTGGGAAGGAAGAAGAAACAGGTTTTGTGAGCATGTAGAATTATTTCTGCCATAGTAATTCTACTCCCTACTTTGGAGGGACAAAAAGAAAGAGGCCAAATAATTACTTTTAGCTCTACTGGTATAGCTCGGTAGATCTCAGAAGCAAAGTCGTAATTCTCTTACACTCCTGAAGACATTGATCGTTGCTTGCCTTGTCATCATTTTTTACCACAGAAGCATTATTTAACCCAAGACTGTGGTTTTATTCCTTGATTTGCCTCATGTGTTCCCAGTGCCTCATGGGAATAAATGGGAAACAATTTGGGTGACTGACATCTACTCAGTGAGGCTTATACTTCCTTGTAAAAGGACATCCAACCACATCTTAAGAATTTGCGAGAGTAATAGTCATGACAATAGTTAACATCTATTAAGTGCCTACTATATACTTAGCGCCATGGTAGGCTTGTGTTAGATCTACCTTATTTAATTCTCTCATTTAATCTTTAGGAGTTAATTTTACCAAGTGACTTAGAAACGGACTAACTTCTAAGGCTGGATTTCTAAGTGATTTTGGGAAAAAGAACAGTTATAATTCCTTTTAAGGTGTTCCTCTTGAGAATGGCAATCATTTGGATGGGAAGTTCTGACGGGTTTGTGAAAACACCGGTCATGTGACCTTAGAGTCCCATCTCAAGTGACTTGGAGGGGGCCTGGGGCTGGCCTGTCATCACTTCTGCTGGCAGATGGGGCGGCCCATCTGCTCTTCATTTTCAGTGTCGCTTGCTCAGCCTGAAAGCTCGCAGTCAAAATGTTTGATGGATCTCCTTGTCCGTCTAAGTGGACAGAACTGTTTGTCAGAGATGGAGGGTGTCGGTATTCTCTTGGGGTGTTTCTTGGGGTCTGGTTTGGGGAGCTGTGCTTTGGGGGTCCCTGACTAGAGAGTAACTGCAATGGTTGGGAAGGGTAGTATTAATGTGCCCACTTTTTCATGGATGAAATTAGCCTCTCTGGACAGCCTTCCTTTCCCTGGAGGTAGTGGCCTGGATGCCTTCCTTGTGCCGCAAAAATCCCCGTGCTCCCTATGCATGCCTCAGCTTTATCCTAAATAAAGGTGGGTGGTTAAGGGATGTCTGAATCCTTCCTTCTCTCCTCCATAGCTCTAGAGATGTCCCTAAAGATACATTTCCCAGGGAGTTTTGTGGGGTTGGAGTGGAATAAAGTAAGAGGTCATCAAGCTGTTAGAATGAAGACCTCGTCTTTAGGGTACCTCTAGCACAAAAGATGTGCAATTTGGGATGGACACTGAACATATTTTTAGAACAGGTTTTTTCTTTTCTTTTTCTTTTCTTTCTTTTCTCCTTTCTCCTTCTCTCCCTCCCTCCCTCCTTCCCTCCCTCCTTTCCCTTTTTTTTTTTTTTTGAGACTTACTACTTGAGAGAGAGAGGGCATGAGCAGGGGGGAGGGGCAGAGGGAGAGGAAGAGAGAGAGAATCTCAAGCAGACTCCTCACTGAGCACAGAGCCTGATCTCAAGACTCTGAGATCATGAGCTGAAACTGAGAGTCAGACGCTCTACCAACTGAGCCACCCAGGTGACCCGAGAGCAGGTTTTCCAGGGAACTTTATGCTACCAAGACAATGGAAGACATTTCCTCACACCTAAAGTACCCTGTCTAGTGATGGCAAAGCCCCTGCTATGCAAAGATGAGCTCAGAATCTGGACCCATAGCTTTTTAAATTACAGCCTCTGTTTTAGTATGTCATTAGGATTTCTGATGAAAGTGAGCTAAAAAAAAAAGTCTTTGAAGGTGTAAAATCATATTCCTGAAATATAGCTCTAAAATTTTTTGGTTCTACTCAACTGTCCAAAAGGAGAAGGGCAAAGACAACTGGGCAAATTTTTTGAGGTTCTTTTAGGAGAACAGAGCAGATTTGCACAGATGCTTTTGCACTGTGAATTACACACTCCCCTGGGGCCTTTCAGCCCATGAATTTGGCTGTGGTGCCTTCATAGCTGCCAGAGAAGGTAAGCTCCATCTTCTAGCCATTCATGAGGAGCCAAGATGCTGGGCTGGGCGGCGGTGTGACTATCCAGTACACGATTAAACAAGACAAGATTAAAGAAACACCCGAACAATTGATTTCACTTGACATTTTAGGAACATACACTTTGTGAGGTGACATAGATCTTTCTCCCTATTTTCTGATGGTGGTCAGGGATTATCTTTGGTGTCAGACTTCATCCTTCTGCTCGCTGACACCACAGGGCCACCCCCCACCTCCACCCCCCATCTCTGCAATATGTATCTTGGGTCTGATATTTATAGGATAATCCAATAGAGCCACTCAACATCTATATAGCATGTTAGTAAGGTTGTTTGGTTTGAAAGTCTTTTGCTAAAGACTCATAATAGCCATAAACTGCTCGAGATAGGTTAATGATGTTCATAAAATTTGTTATTGCAAGTTATCTGTTACCTTCCCAAGAGACACCCTCGCTTTATCACAGTTGGGCTGATTACATTTCCCTGGTTAACACTTCACTATGGCCTGTGTTTCACTTAGGGTCCCCTAACTTCTCAAGGGCTGAAGCCTATCAGCTGGGAGCTCTTTTTGGGAATTTGATTTTATTAATACTTTATGGTTAGTGGCCTTTAATTAATGTTAAATGAAAATGGGATTTTAAAGCATCACAGAAGACTTTTTGCTGGGGTGTCAACATAATTCAGAGTGATTAATAAGCTTTAAATGACCATCATAAGAGATCGTTTGAATTCCATTTTGATGGTAAGGCATTGATTGGAATATGTTTATAATTAAAAAAAAAAATGTGTCCCTGGGAAGAATTTCTGGCTGATCATACCAGTAAGAAATGTCACACTTCTTCTGAACAGCTAGTATGTCCTTAAGGGGTGGCTGGAGGAACCATATACAAGGGCTGTGTTGTTGGCCTGCCTTGGGTTGTTGTGGAGTTCATTGCGGGATGCCTGAATCAGCTTCATTTATCCGTCCCCCTTCCCTTCTACCTACCCTACTCAACACACGCGCGCGCACACACACTTACACTCCTCTTCTGGAAAAAGGTGGAGTATAAACAAATAAAAGCTAACATTTACAGAGACTTTGTCCTGTGTCAGATGGTGTGCTATTTATAGGCATTGTCTCCTTTAATTCTTAGAGAAACTCCAGGAGGTAGGTCTCATTATCCTCCCCATTTTTGGCATGAGAAAACTGAGGCTCACAGTGGTTAATGACTTGCCCAAGATGTTCTGCTAGGAAGTGACAGAATGGGATTTATATGGGTGTTTTCAGAATTCAGAGTCAGTATCTTACACTATTTTTCATGGATAAACAGATTATGTCTCAGACCCCTGTTTTCCTGCCGGCAAGGAAACCTGAGGGTCGGGGCGGGTCCCCACCTCCATCGGGAAACAAGGTAGGCCCAGGGAGGAGGGCAGAGGCCCTGTGTGTGAATCGTGCTAGGCGAGCTCAGTGGGGAAAGAAGGCTACAGCACCGCCATGCGGCGGGACGGGACGGGGCGGGGCGGGGCGGGGTGGGGGGCGGTGCAGTCGACCCTCCTACCTGGTGCAGCTGCAGGGGGTAGGAGTGGAGAGGAGAGGAGCTGGAACTGTTGGCAGAGAGGGATGTGTTTCAAAAAGAGAGTCCTGACTCCACCCTCGTTCATAAACATTGTTCAGCATGTTCACTGTAACGTGCTCTGTCCCTATTTCTATAGAACCCCCTTTTCAAAATTGGTCTGACCCGTCACATACAAGAGGAGGTTTGAGTCACTTCTGGCTTCACCTTTCCCAGAGCCCTCAGGGCCGAGTTTTCACCTGGCCCCTGGCCCTGTCTCTGCACCCTCGGTGGGGCATTTGGCCTCTCCCATGTTCCCTGCAGGGCCTTTTCCCCTGGGGGAGCACAGACTGCTTTGCTGGAGACGCACAGCTCAGCATAAGCGGAACACCCGGTGGTAATAGGAAGCAAGACCCGTGACTTCTATTTGGTACCTGCGGGGTGCCAGGCCCAGTGGGACACATGGTATGTTCATGACCTTCCTTGTTCCTCACCCCGGTTTCAGTCCCTCTGGCTAAAAGCACGCAGAGATGTCTGCAGCTCTACCCCGAGTGGATGAATGTGTTGATCATGAGACTTTCCACCGTCTGGATGTCCTTCTGTCTGGGGTGCTGGGTATTAGAGGGCTCGAAGGCAATACCGATGAGGCTAATGCCCCTGAGCCCCCACTGCAGGCCCATTAGGTCCGCTCACCTGGCCCAGTCCTGCCCAGCTGGTGGGACTAGGGGCTCTTACCCAATCTCCCCCTAAGAGGGGGTTGGAGCTCTTCTTATAGCTGTGATTTCCCATCCCTTTGAGTGATGATTGGATCATGTCTGCCTCCTCCTCCCATGGCTGTTCCCCATGGTGCAGCCAGGATCGGGGGTCCTGCCTGGCCCTCCGGAGTGGTGTCCTGGGTGGGCACCTGAGTGATGATTTTAGGGTCCCTGGGACAGCTTTGCGTGGGGCTCTTGCCCACCGGAAGCTCAAGGTCAGCTGATGCCTTCTCATTCCAGAGTCTTATTTAAACAAAAGAGGGGGGCTGGTTATCTGTGGAGGTAAACAAACACGAGGTTGTGGGTCTTTTGATGTGCCACATATGGGCCACAACTTGCACTCACATCCTACCTTCCAGGAGGAGGGGCTGCTGAACTTCGCAGCTGAGAAGAGTAAACGTCGCCATGGAGACTGCTTAATTGGTTGAACTTTATCGCGGGCCCTTCTGGAGACACTGGGATATCGGGAACTGGTTTCTCTCCGGGTGGGTGGGGGAGTCGCCGTGACAGCTCCTTGATATCCCGGTCCTCCCTGCTGCGCAGACTGCAGCCCTCCTTTCCTTTCCCCGTGTGTATCTGTATGTGTGCATATAGCAGTGTGTGCACGCAGTGTCTGTGAGTTTCTGTGTCTGTGCACATGCGACTACGTTTGTAGGTGTGTGTGCATGTGCGTCTATGTGCTGGGTGTGACTATGTCTGTGTGTAGGTGAGTGTGCACAGGTGAACACGTGTCTGTGTGTTCCAGACTGCTTTGACCGTGTTTGTGGAAGCGTGTATCAGTGTGTGCACGTGTGTGTCTGGATGCATGCGTGGCGGGACATGGATGGGAATGTACTTTTGGCAGTGTGTGCACAAGTGCACCCGTATGTGTAAATGCGGGTGTGTGTCGGTTGGCACGTGCAGCGGCTTGTCAGTGGGCAGGTACCCGGCAGCGGGTGCGCGCGTCTGGTCCGCGCATGCTCCAGTGGCCCCCGCCCGGAGGGAGAAGACGCCAGGGCTGTGCCCCCATCTCTCGCGTGTTGATGTTATCACTTTGGCTTCCCGCGTCTGGCAGGAGACGCAGAATTAAACGCAGACGCTCTGGTGCCAAAACAAAATCGTGAAAAGATTTGAAGCCCCCATTCCCTAAACTTGCAGCCTATCAAACTGGGAACAAGCCCGGCTTTGTTTCATTTCCTGCATTCAAAGGGGGTAGAGCAGTCTGGAGCCACATTGGTTCTGATAGTGGAGCTGACTCAAAGCCAGGGAATTTAAAATTGCTGAAACCCCAGGCAGAACGGAGACAGCAAGATGTGACAGAGAGGGGAAAAGCCTATATGAGAGGGGGAAAAGACATTCTTACCTTGAGTCAGGAATGAGGAGAAGTGGCAGGCCAAAGGCCAATTCTTGAGAACCCTCCAAGTACAGAAGGTGAGGGGGCGGGAGGTGGTTCAGGCAAAAAAAAACCAGGCAGAGGTGGGCGGGGCCCTGACCTCACTTTGCTTTCGATAAGGAGTTAGGCAGGTGGATGGGGCTGTAAGTAGGGAAGACAGGGGATCCTGTGACAGTGTTTTTCTGTCCTGCCCGTAAACTTGTGGCTGGGGAAACAAAGGCCCCACTTGGAAGCCACCTTCCTGAGCCACATGGGATCTGGGCCTCGTGGACTCCTGGCCCAGTGCTCCTCATAGGGCCCTAATAACGGGGAAAGCTGGTTCCTTTCTATTTGGAGCCTTTGATCTTGAACCAGGCCTACCTGAATTTTCTCTTTTTATTGCAACAATAGTGTTGGGCATATTGTTATCAAGCAGGTCGTATTTTCACCGATTATGACTCAAGTTTTACTTTCTTCCTCCCCCACCCTTTATTCCACACCAGGGTAATTGATGACACTTGTTCCCCAAACCTGTAGCTGCCAAGGTGGCCAGCCTCCAGGTCAGGCGTGACTATGAAGTAGAAGGGATTTGTAGGGGGATCAGAGCATGGCCAGGCAAGGAACAGAATGGAGGCAGCAGTAGGGGCAAGGGGTAAGGGAGAATCACTGCACTGCCCGGGTGGGCATCTGAGCCGTCTGCATCCTGGCGTCGGCTTAGACCAGGCCCATTAAGTGTAGATATTTACCCCCAAAGCAGTGCTTCTGAGACCACGTAGGTCCCAAGCCTGGTTTCTGCTCTTGCACTGAGCCTCTCTCCCTAGAGAGTCACCCTTGCTCTGCTCTACTGCTTTGTTCATGCTCACCCCCCTGAAATGGACACATCTGCATAGAAGACCACACTTCCCAGGAAGGGGCCCTTGCTCAGTCCAGAGAGCTGGTGGCAGTGGGTTTTTCAGCAGTGACAGCTGCTGACCTCATCGCTGCTGACCTAACCACTGCCGACTCTGTGCAGAGGAGCACGTTAATGGCTATTAAATCCAAATTTCTAATCTTCTCAGGTTCAAATGACAACTCTTCCCTCTGTTACCTTTTGCTGAGAAAACTGGTAATAGCAAATCTTTATTGGGGTCTATGAAATGAAGTAGGTTATGTTTGTGTAGGAGAATACTTTGTAGTTGCTAAAAAGCATGGGGTAAATCTATACAAAGCAAAGATAGCCGCGATATTATTCTGTGTTCTTTTACTTTGGTAAGTGAAAAGAGCCAGCTGTAGAAGAGTGGGAATTGTTTGATTCCATTTTTATTACATAATGAGTGTGTATGTCTGGGAAGCCATACACCGAACTGTTGACATTGGTAGTTATCTTGGGGAAGTAGAGTTTAAGAACCTGTGCTTTTTACTTTATGTATCTTTGCTCTCTCTCTCTGTTGAGCATAAACAATTTTTTAAATTAAAAAATTTCTTATTAATAAGGCGGTAAATACACTGTCAGTCTAGGATGGCCAGAGTTGATGGTGAGGACTCTTTTAGTACATGTGGGAAGAACAGGAGAATAAGAGGAGACCTGGCTTTTCTCTTAACTACGGCTTTTACTTTTTTGTGCCGTGGACCTTTTTGACAGTCTGATGAAATCTTTGGACTCCTTCTCAGAACAATACTTTAAATACAGAAAATGAAATATATATAAACTACAAAGGAAGCCATCTGGATTAAAATATAGTTACCAAAACATTAAAAAAATAAATTCGTGATAGAGTAATGTATGTGCATCTTAATTAGTGCATCAAGATACAAGATCTAGATGAAGGTCTAATAACTACTATAATTTAGCATTAGCAACTGAGCATACATGGTATTTTAAGAAATCTGTAATGAGTGAATGTTATATGGAAACATCTCTGATTGCATTAGTGACAGAGTCAGATATATGAATACTACTATGGTGCATGTCTTCATAAATGAAGGAAATGTTAAATTATAGCTAGAGGTAATGAAAATGGAGATGTCATTTTTCCCCCTATCCAGTACCACAGACTTGGGTTTGATTTTTCCAGGCTAAATACTATGCTCTTCACTAGCTGTGAGACACTGAATATCATTGCCTCTTTCAGAGTCTCTGGCTCCTCGTTTGTAAAATGAAAGGCTTAGCTACGGCAAATGCATATTCTCTTATGTGTTCACTTTAACTGATGAAGAATGACTTGGTGAGGCATGTTGAAAACATTACTGAGATCGCTCCTGAGATCGACTGGAAAGGATGCCAGGAGTGATTGGTGATGTCTGCCATGGGCGCTAGATGACAGAGAGGAGTGCGGCTATGCGTGCCACAGATTTCCGTTCCTGGACTAGAGGAGCCTGTGGTCCCATCCCGTCCAGCTCTGATATTCTAATAAATCTGAAATCACTTATTCTCTTCTGATTCTAATTAAAAGTAGCTGTTGTACAACAACAACAGCAAGAGGAATGTTAGTGCTTCCCCGGGGATCCGTGTGTCTGTGTGTGGCATCGGTACTCTTCTCCCCCTGTGCACCAAGTCTTTGCATAGACTTTTCATTAAATGAAATTGTAAGCCTACCTCCAGTTTCAAGGATAAAATGGGTACTGGGAACAAATTGTCTAGAAAGAAAACAAGAATTAGTAAACACAATCTTACAAATGAGCCATCTGGAGATTTATTTACATAAGAAAAGAGGAAAGCCTTGGTATTTTCAAGCTGGGGTTTGTTTCTCTTACAAGTAGCCACAGGGGTGTATTTATAGTGAAGGCACATTGAGCTTTTTAGCAAAGATTTGCTGAAAGCCTGAAAAAGTGATACTCATTTGGTTGGTTACTTGGGGACTGGGAAGGAGGGGAAGAGACAGAGTAGGAGTCACCAAGAAAAAAAAGTTTTTGAATGAATTTTAGCAGATGGGATTTCAAAATAGTTATAATGTGCTCACACCCTGGTTTTGAAATTAGGCATTATCCCCAAAGTGCCAAATGAGAACAGTTTTCCCATAACAAGGTCAAATTTGGAGGCATTAAGCCATCAGGCAAATACAGAGGGACTACAGAATAGTGCTAAGGACCCCAAACCTTGACACAATTTGCTCAGCTGTGGGGAGAGCGGTCTTTCCACCCCAGGGAGCCCCCTGGATGTCAGACCAGCTCTGCAGAGCCACTTAACCCCCTGCATGAGCTTGTGCCTTTTTCCACTGTTCACTCAGGAAGCCTGGAAGTAGTCCTCTCTTCCTAGGGGTTCTAGCCACGTGACCTGGCCTCCCACCCACCAGGGGGTTCCTCCATGTGAGGAGATGAGAGGGGTGGGGAAGAGCCTACAGGTGGTGGAGCTCCCCAAGTCCTAGTCCCCATGCTAGAGACCACACAGACCCAGGTTACATTGCCCACCATGCCTGCAAAGTGACGATCTGGATAAAAATAGCCTCCCTGTGTCTGGACAAGCGCTGTTTGGCCAATAAAATACAAATTAATAAGACAACAGTTGGACTGACTACAGAAAGACAGCTTTCTGCTCCTGGACTGGGCTGGGTTATAAAGTAACTTACATGTTTACTCTGGAAATTGTATAGCTCAAGGCAGCAATTCTTTATAGGGACAAGAGGAGGCAAGACTGGAAGGACCGAACAGGTCTGCTGCCCCAGGGCTCCTGGAGTCAGAAACAGCTGCAAGGAGGATGGGAAGTGAAGCTTGAAGAGTGAACATAGCTGGAAGGCACCCAGCAATTCAGAGCCATCAGCATAGAAGATAATTACCTGCTGACAGGTCTCTGATGTGTCCCTGGAGGTGTGTGTGTGTGTGTGTGTGTGTGTGTGTGCGCGCACGCGCTGATTAACCACATCTTTACAGGTTACTTGGGGGACATATTCCATTCTCCATACCTGGGTGAGAGGGGGAAGGGCTCATAAATAAAGATCCAGAACTCTTAAACATTGTATTGTGAACGAATCTGGAATTACACTCGAAAATGTGGAAGATACAAGGAAAAACAAAATCTGAATTGGGGGAAGTTTCTGGAAGAGGTAGGTCCAAAGCAGTGCTCTGGGCCAGTGCCTGGCTTGAAGGAGATATTTCTGAAAAGGTTTTAGAGGTGTGCATGATCAGTTGACCGGTTGTCTAAGGGAATTCTAAGAAGAACAGCCAGTATGGATGGCAAGTGCGTGGCCAGGCTCTGGCACTAAGGGCCTCCATGGCTCATCTCAGTGTGGGCACTCTTTATGCACCCATTTTTCAGATGAGCATTTTGAGGCTGAGAGAGGGTAAGTAAGTAAGCTGACTGAGCTACTGGAAGGCTGGAATTTAAACCTACACAGCCTGATTCCAAAGCCTGCCTTTGTATCTATCACAAGCAAAGATGACCTTACCTTACCGAAATGACAACTGGGAGACCATGTAAGATGAGGGAGGAGCAAAGAACTGAAGTAGGAGACCCCAGTGTATGAATCTGAGATGCTGTACAGCACCAGGCAAGTCGTCATTATTTTTATATGCTCTTCCTGATGTCATCATCATTATAGTCATTGCGATTTATCACTACCGTTATGTGAATTCAATGATAAGGTTGTAGCTTTTGGATTTTGTTTTTCATATTCGTAAAGGGATATTTACAGGGCTCTGAGAGTAAGTTGCGGCAACAGTGAAATTGACAGGTACTCACAGATAGTGGTTGACAGGTACTATGACAGGTACTCATAGATAGTTGTTCAATGTCGATGAAATGCAAGGCAAAGGTACTCTAAATTTAAAATGTACACATATTTGGAAACAGCTATACATACACGTGAAGGAGACAAGATTATTTAAGGCACAGGTCAGTCTTCCTGGGCAAGCTCGGTTAGGAAGATATGTTTCAACCCTAAAATGAGAGAAGAATGGCTACTTTTCAAGTAACACAAGGAGAACCAAATGGAGCCCTTCATTCTGTGTAATCCAACATCATCCTGTGCAGCCAGTATGACTCGTTCCAGGATGAAAGTGGAGCTCCCGGAAATGGCAGCCCAATTTGACCATTTATAGTGTCAGGCTAGGGGTCTCTCAGGTGAGATAATGGGTATGACTTGTTCCATCAAAGTCATTCCAGAAGACGTGGCTTCAGAGTCAGGCAAGCAGAGGCATAAGTTCAGAACCCCATTTTCTACTTCCAGTTCCCATTATTGAAAGCCTCCACTGATTCCTTTATGATGGCAGTTGAGGGAAATGTGCTCTAGGGGGAAATGAAGCTTGCAGCCCTACTGATGAGTTACATGGAAGGTTTCTCCCCAGGCTCCCACCTCGAAAAGCAGAATTGGCTCGGTTTAATTCGCTCTTGCTTTCTCAATCTGGATGCTAGGAGCAGCAAATCCCACAGGCACTTGGTAGGCGTTTATCTGATTGTCCCTCTCAGGGACTGACATACTGTAACTCATTGCTGATGGAAATGACAGGTAACACAATACTGATACTATGCTACTTTTCCATGAAAGCCCGTAAGTACGAATCACGCTTATTTTCCATTCATCTTTCTCTTTCTGAAATTTGCAAAATCTAACTGGAACACATTTGTGTTCTCTGTCATTTTAGAACTCGGGGTGCAGGAATTTTCTAACATTCTTGGTATTTTCAACTTGAGTTCCAAATAGATCTCTGTCCTTAGAAATGCATTAGCTCTTGGATCTGCTGATACAGAGGCAGGCAATTTTATGTCTTTCTGTGTCTTTTCACATAAATACCTCCCTGTGAAAGGCAGAGGTGTTGGGGGTTTTCCTCTCACTTCTATAAGGATGTGAATGACATTACATTATGACTGGCAATTCTGTCTTCCTTTGCAAGGACACTATTGTGCATTTTGCTAAGCTTCCAAAGAGAACACAGCGGCCGGGATTCAATAATGATTGTGGGTAGAAACTAGTAGGCTTACAGTTCCAACTTGTTTTGGGGCTCAACTTCTGGAAGACAGCCTACAAAAATAGCAATTTATGGGGGGGGGAGCAGGTCCTGAGGCATTTGGTCGGGGCAGACATTAGTTCCATTTAGGGTTTAAACCAGCCCACAGTTAATTGTAGGTCCCTTGCATTAGCTTGTAGGAACAGTAAAAGCATGTAATTCGAGCTAATCTGATGGGCAAATGAACTGGGTACTTGGTGCCAAGTGAGACCGTGAGACAAAAGGACACATGTGTTTTCAAGAAAAGAAAACCAACCCCCCCCTCCCCAAAACCAACACAACATAGTTTCAACTGTTGCACACCTGAAACTCTGGAGAATTCTTTGGGAGGTTTGTCATTTTAGAAAGGAACCTTTGGGGTACAGTGGATGAAGCTTGGGATCTCGGTGCCTCTCAGCTGGGCTGCGAAGCATGTGGCCTGAAATCATTTGGGGGCAGCTTTCAAAGAAGTTTGCTTTCAGTGGATTCTCAAGCCCCTCTGTAGTCTTGTGGGTCTTTGCATTCATGTTAGCTGACGGTGCAGTAGAATCAGCTCCTGTCCCATCCCTATTGATTCTGACGGAATTAGTTTGTGGTGGGGGCTCAGGAGTCCTTGCTATCTAGAAATGGCCCCCAGAGGAATGCAGTGATGACTGTAGTTAGGATTGGGAACCGCTTATCTAGTAGCAGATACGGCTTAAAGAAGGTGAGGTTAATGGGTATAATTTAAGCTACCTGAGGGGGAGGTGATACAAAGCCAACTGGGCTTTGTAAATGGGGATCTGACAGTTTATAATGATGCCATCTTGTTGGTCCATGTTGTAGGATTTGTGTTCCCGGGGCATTAATGCACTGGTGGTTTTTCTAATGCCGTTCATCCAGAGACCAACTTCCTCAAAGCACAGAGGCAATGTGACCTTAAATCAGACCACTCTAATGTGCTCCATGCCAGAGCAAGGCCTCCAAAGAGGATGATTCTGGACCCTCTTTCTTAAATCCTGAGCCCCCCTGGGGGGGCTCTGTTATGTTCTTTCCTTGGCAGGGCTGCCCTCCTGGGGTCCAAGGTGTGAGGGCCTGTTGGTAAACTGGTTTTAGGTTAGTAAAACAATCAGGCAGTTGAATCAGTTAAGCCAGAAATTATCCATTTCAGCAAAATTGTGTTTAAATCCCTAGTTTTAAAAAATGAGTTAAATCAGTAGTCAGTGTGTTTTGAATACCTTTTGCTAACTTAAATCAATTTCTAAGGTAAGGGGTTATATTAAAATCAGGCATTTGATTTTACTATTAAAAGAAAAGTGCTGTAAGGGTAAAAATATTTCATACCCCAAATGTATAATTTGGGTTGACCTGCAGGAGTAGAATCCTCAAAAATCAGAGGCAGAAAATTAAATAGTAACTCAAACATAAGCTATTATATATCCTGAAAATGTAAAAAGACATTTAACATCCTACAGATTAATAGGACTCATCAGAAAAGATACTAAAGGGGGTGCCTGGGTGGCTCTGTTGGTTAAGCATCTGCCTTCAGCTCAGGTCATGATCTTGGGGCCCTGCTTGGTGGGGAGCCTATTTCTCCCTCTGCCTCTCCCCCCACTAGTGCATGCACTCTCAAAGAAATAAATACAATCTTTTTTTTTTTTTTTTTAAAGATTTTATTTAGAAACACAGCTAGAGAGGGAACACAAGCACGGGGAGTGAGAGAGGGAGAAACAGGCTTCCTGCCGAGCAGGTAGCCCGATGCAGGGCTCGATCCCAGGACCTTGGGATCATGACCTGAGCCGAAGGCAGTCGCTTAACCAACTGAGCCACCCAGGTGCCCCATAAATAAAATGCTTTTTTAAAAAAGAAAATGTACTAAAAAGAAAAGACAGTTTGTCTATCGCAGACTAAATATTAATCCCAGATTAGAGAAACAATGGGTATATTGTTCCTATATTCCAGATGTTTATATGGAAATTGAATCAGTTGGTCATTTGCAACTGGAAAGTTGTGATCTTCCTGGAGAGCATAACACACAACATTGCTGGTATCCCCAGGCATGCAGTTAAGAGTCTTAGGGCAAACTGGGCATGGGAAATGGCATGGCAAAAGTGATTTCATTGAAGATATTTACAAAATATTCATACAACCTTTTTTTTGGTTAGCACCTTCTACTGATTCAGTGAGCCCCACCACATTGAGGAGGGTAATCTACTTTACTCAAAGTCTTCTGATTAAAATATGAATCACACTGACCTACAAATCCAAAAATCTACAAAATACCTTTGCAGAAACATCTAGAATAACGTTCGACCAAATATCCTGGGTATCATGGTCTAGAAAAGTTGACAGAGAAACTTAGCCATTACAGGCAGACTCCTTGTTGTGTGCAAGATGAAAGTGTAAAGATTCTGAGTTGTGGGGTTGCCAGCCCACCTTGCTTGACACTCTGTCATCCCCAGAGAATGCTTGATGCTGCTCTCTGAGGGCCATTTAGTTGGTGGATGGGGTTAGTTACTAGGTGAGGCTCCATAGACAAGGAAGGGGGCTTCTGATCTCCTTCACATACTATTTCCTCCCAAGAGATGGAATGGAAATTTGAGAAAAGTTAGCAGTGTACATGTAGAGTTCAGAAAGCAGAAGCATCCTGTTCCTTGACTCTCGGTGTACAGAGAAATATTCTCATTGCCAAGTTTATAATGGAATCATGTTTTGATGCCGCTAAACCATCGTATTTAGCTGCATCATGATTGGGGGTCTCTGATGGCTGTTATTTTAGCATAATAGGACAGGTAATAGTGTCATTGGCAGTTGATTAATGGAATTGTTTCTCATAAAGTTGGTGTGATTGACTTAATTTTTTCTAAAGACTATATAATGATATTTCAACAATTTAGGAGCATGGAGAAAAAGAAATGATTAGGCCCACCAGGTGAGCACAGTGATTTATGTTTTCATGTGGACCCTTTTGTTGCTTTGTTATAGACATACATTTGCTTGCATGTTAATCATAGTATACATATATTTTTATCCTTTTCCCATTAACATTAGATCACAAGCACATTTCCATGTCTTTTTCAGTTTTAATGGAGACATAACCTTCCATCAAAAGGATGTAGAATCATTTAATTAACTAATCCCTATTGTTGCTGTTGAAGTTGCTCCAAATCTTGTGCTGTTGTAAATCATCTTGCAGTGGTTTGTTTTTCTTTAGTATAAATTCCTAAAAACAGGGTCACTGAGCCAAAGGCCATTTTATGGTACTCGATGCCTACTGCTTTTGTTGGATTTGACTGGATTGCTTGTACTTTTCTACGTTTGTTTCTTTGATAATGACCTTACCTTACCAGCCCGGGTTTCAAGGGACCTCTGTAGCCAAGGCCACACCCAGACAGCCAGGACGACTGCAATTCCTGCAGCTGTATCTCTCTGACAGAAATATTCTTCAAGGCTAAAAATGTCCATACCTAGTCCTAGCTTGAGAGAGATTTATAGCTTGGAAAATCTGAGTACAGTCTCTGCAGCCATTTTTCAACTGAGAGTGGAAAAAAACCACATTTCACACTTAAAAAGCAATTTAGGATTTATTTTTGGTTCTTTGATAATTCCGGGAGACTTTGAAATCCTTGACGTCTCATTGCCTCTCAACATAATTGAAGACGAGCTCCAGGTTGAGAAGTTTAAGGAACAGTTGTAAGAATTTGGAGCAAAAATTTTAGAAGACATATGTTAATGGTACCATTATCTCAAAAAAAAAAAAAGGTGCCATTATCTCTTTAAAAAGAGATTTATTTTTGTTTTTATTTTTAATTTTTTTGTTGCAGTATTTGGAGTTTCATGTTGGACATCATGTTGGACATTTTGCTTGGTGGAGTCTGGTTTATTTGTTTTAAGTCTTGTCTCCATGCAAGGAGGTAATGTATTTAAAGGAGTAAATTAAAAAATTGGTGTTAGGCATGGTACTAAAGTTAAGTCTGAGGAGTGAATTACTTATATTTGGGTAAAACTTTACACTTGAATCCAATAATTTTTGGATCTCTCATATAAATGGAATTATGCGTTAGGTGGCCCTTTGCGACTGTCTTCTTTCCCTTAATGTTTTTGAGGTTACCTCGTGTTATAGCATTTGTCAGGTCTCTGTTCCTCTTTGTAGGGGAATAATATTCCATAGTATAGGTAGGCCACATTTTATTTATCCATTCATCAGTTGATGGACATCTGGGCTGCTTTCACTTTGGGGCTGTGATGAACAGTGCTGCTATAAATATTATTGTGCAAGTCTTGAGTAGGTATATATGTTCATTTCTCTTGGATACATGCCTAGGGGTAGAATCGCTGAGTCACATAGTTAACTCCATGATTAGCTTTTTAAGAAACTGCCCATATGTTTTTGGGGGCTCCCACCTGGAGCTGGGCAGGGTTATACTTAGCCATCCTAGGCTTAGTGTAGGTGAGGGCTGTGACCCTGAGTGAGGGTCAGACAGTAAAATGGTGGAGAGGAGTGCCTCAGACTAAGAGGTTTTAAGGAGGATGGTTTTTCATAATAATTGGTTTATTCAAAACAGTCTTCCCTTCAGTTGTTAAGTATATTTATTTGTGTAACAGTGAAGTTATAGTAGGATGTTAGTGGTCTGAAAGATTTGATGCGGTCCATTAATGAAGTTACCTATAATGTTAAATGTCCTGTTTACTTTTTAGGAATTAGTTTTCGCATCAGAAAGCAAATACCATACTCCCCAAGCTTTCCAAATAAATATTCTGTTTGGGCCCTTCTAACAATAGGATCTAAGTCTGCCTTCCTTGAGACCCAATGAGGGACACCATAGGTTCACCAAATGTTCGAACCGTGCCTGGATTCTGTTATGTATATGAAGGTTATAATAACATTAATTTGTTTTACACGAAGTCCCCTTGGTAACATGGGAGGCAGCATTGGGCGAACATTTCTGAAATTGACATTTGGTAAATTGAAGAAGACCTACGATGAGCATGTTAATGTTCCTGTCAAATGTTTCATTTTTCACTTTTAAATGTCTGAACACGCATACCTTAGGAATTTGATATTAACCTTGGTATTAAACTCAAAATGGTTCATTCACGTGAATGCTGGCCATGAGGATTCCTTTTCCTCTTCTTCAGTAGAAAGATGATATTAGCTTGTGTAATTATATCCCTGGGTGGCACTAACCGCAGAATTGAGGGTTTGTCTTCCTCCTGGCAAACAAACTTCGGTCTCTGACTTGACGCTCGCACAGCTTGCTTGTATAATCATGCTACATGTGAAGGGTGGAAATTAGAGTCTAGGGTTGCTGATTTATATTCCATGAACCGAGTTTTCCCGTGCCAGCCCAGAAAAATGTTACCATTGCTGAAGTGTCCCGTTTCTCTGCGGCTTCTACAGACCCCGTTCGTGATGCCGGAGGCAGGTTCTGGTGCATTCCTGCACAAGTTCTAACTATGGACGTAATGGTTGGTGAACATTTAAAGCAAAAGCCCAGATACCAAACATGGACCTTCTTGTTTTTTAAATTAAAAGGTCAGAAACCCAGTGTCAACAGCTTTAGACAGCTTGGGTTTTACCTCGAAGAAATAATCAAAGTCAGCTAGAAAAAACAAACCCAGACCATTCCATCACTTAGAAATGAAGGAATCCAGTTGTCTTACATGTTGTAACTGACACGACCTGACATGCTCATTTTTTTTTTTTTAGTCTTTGGGTTTTGAATAATTGCTTCTTGCAGAAAGCCTATATTTTCTTGTACTCTGTGGTTGCCAAGCTGTACTTGACTTTTAAAAGAGAGTCAAAGGAACGTATCCTTGTGAGAAATTGCTGCTTTGTGGAGTACAAATGAGAGGTTTCATGATCTTTGAAGCCAGAGAGGCCAAATCCGGCTCAGAATCCCATCGCCAGGCTGCATTTTGTATTCTTCGGTGCTCTACTAAATTGTCCTGTCCTTTTGCTGAAAGTGGGGGAAAAAAAGATGTAGTGGAGAGTAAGGGTCCAGCTAAGTGACCTGGCTCAGAACACAGAAAGTTCACCCTGGCCATTGTGGTCCAGATGTTCGGCGGAATGGCACACCGCTCCAGCCCCAGACCAGTGGTTCCCAACTAGGGACAGTTTTGTCCCCACGGGGATAGCAGGCAATGTCTGGATTGTCAATTTTTGGCTGTCATCACTGGAGGGGGGTGGTATGGCTGTTGCATTTGGTGAGTAGAGGACGGAGATGGGACATCGCAAGGGACAGCCCCCTGAGACCAAGAAATCTGCCCCAAATCAACAGTACCAGGTGGAGAAATGATGACCTCAAGGGATTGCTCTGAATACCGGGTGCGAAGTTTCCTGCTCCACTCTTCCCAGGTGGGTGCAGAACAGAAAAAAGATCCAGTGTCTTCCTTCCAACGAAATGTCCTCTTTATTTGGCACCTCATTTCTTGGGACCACTCTTACAGACAACACTGGAATAGTACGAAACAGGAAGCAAGCCCCCTACCTGCAGGAGAGCTGGGGAGCGGTGGAAACTCAGGATTTCTCCCCACACTACTCAGTGAGCCAGCGGCAAGACCCTGCAGGCTTGGAATTATTCCCTTCCTTTTTTTGTCAAGTGTTTCATAAACTCCTTTTGCCCCAGGTTAACTTTCCTCTTCTTTATTGTTAAAAAATATAAGTGTTTTGTTGTTACTGTTGTTGTTTTTGGTGAGGAATTATTCTCTGAGGCTTCATCTTTCTTGGAAGGGAAACACTTTGACCAACAGGTTAGAAAGTTGTCCGAAGTCACCGTTATCTTCTAGTCCTTTTGGAACCTTGCTGGCATGTGAGTGTTTCTACGAGGCCACATCTGCAGTTGGACAAAACCGCTTTCATCAGCTTTTGAGAATCGAAGCGTCCAAGCATTCTGGGGGCTGAACATAGCCTGTAAAACAGCATGTGACCCATGCTGGCCCACCCCCGGGCCTCGGAGGCCCCTTCCCACTGTGTAAGCACCGCGGATTCTTGGGGTAGCTCTAGGCAGGAGAAAAGTGAAGGGAAGACATCTGTACTGAGGCGTTCGTGTTCTAGCTGACTTCCCTCCTCCAGGCCTACAGAGAATGACACAAGTGGAAGGGATGATTGCCCACCTGGATCATTTCAGGTGGTGGTAGTTGGGCGAGGTGGAGACCTTTGTCTCCATAACACACCCAGACTCAGCCAACCTCCCTTAGCATCATCCTCATCGGGGAACATTTATTGCACTACCTAGCAGGGATCAGCAGGAAGAATGGGAAATTGAGTGAAGCCTGTTTTCTGCCCTGTGCTTTGTTAGGATTATCTTATTTAATGTTCAATGACAACCCGATGAATGGAGAGCTTTTATTCTCTTTGTTTTGCAGATAAGGAAACTGAGGCTTAAGAAATCAAATGATCTGTCAAGGTTACAGAAGGAGTAAGTAACTGTGTCAGATTTTGAACACAGGTGGAGGCCTTTGTATTTTCTAGATTCTGCCTTAATAGTGGGAGCTCAACAAATATCGCCTGAGCTGAAATTTTATCCACACACGAAGTAAAGGCATATATATATGTAAAGTAAAGGCATATAAGGCATATATATATATATATATATATATATATATATATATATATATGCATTTAATGTATGATTTCAACTCCATATGCTGAGCAAACCAACAGTCAGATCTTGGATCTACAGCATGTATGAGATGGTCAGAGAGTCTGTCCTTCCTATGTTTGGAGAGGTGTGTCTTGGAAGTGAGCTCATCTTGAGCAATGACCCGTTCTGAGGTTTAAAGGTCATTTTCCATCTTGGAAAACCATCTACTTTGCATGGTTCTCAGTTGAAGCAATGGAGATCTGTTTCAACAGTGGAGAAAATCCTGGTCAGGGTGCCTTATGGGGAGATGGCCTGTCACTGGGATGGTCTAGAGCTGTACTGTCCAGTACTTTATGGGGCTACAGGGCCCTCAAAATGTGGCTAGTCTGAGTTAAGGTGTACAATAGGTGTAAAATTCACACTGGATTTTTAAGGCAGTACAAAAAGTAAAATATCTCACTAGAAATTTTCTACATTGATTACATATTGGAATAATACTTTGACTATATTAGGTTAAGCAAAATGTATTATGGAAATCAATGCACCTATTTTTTTTCACATTTTAAATGCAGCAAACAGAAAATTTTAAATTACCTATGTGGATCTCATTATATTTCTATTGGGCAGTGCTGGGCAATTTAGTGAGTTTTTAAGGAAAATATGATTATATGTGCTAACTTTATAACCTGACTCTGCCAACCCTAAATGAAAGATAAGCAGATAGTGAAAGGGAAGGAAATGTGACCACCCTTTTGGCGACGTAAACACCGAAGCCACAAGCTTTATGAGTGTTTTCTTACCACTGCTACTTATTAAATGCAGAAGGTGTACAGATTCAGTGACTTGAGGGCTCTGGTTCCCTGGTCTCCAGTTAATCCAGGTTTCATGGAATATTTCAATTTTAAAAGTTTCTTATGGTAAAGTAGAGGACATAAAAGAAATAACAGCTTTAAAGATGACAACTTTTTCTCCTGTTTTATTGCATATACCTGACATGCAACATTGTATTAGTTTTAAATGTATATATATAACTTATATATAATTATATATGTAATAGATATTACATATATATGTATAAATATGTATTTATATATATATATAAATCATCATGGAAATGATCTGCATGATACATTTAGTTGACATCTACCACCTCACATAGTTACAATTTTTTATTCTTGTGATGAGAACTTTTGAGAGCTACTCTCTTATCTACTCTCAAATATACAATAGTGTTAGTTGTAGTCACCATGTTGTACATTACATGTACATTACGATTTTTTAAATTGTAGAATGAGCTTATGTCTCTAGTTTATCCCCCCTGCATTCTTTTTTTTTTTTTTTTAAGATTTTATTTATTTGTTAGAGAGAGAGAGACTACGAGAGAGGGAACACAAGCAGGGGGAGTGGGAGAGGAAAAGCAGGCTTCCTGCCAAGCAGGGAGCTCGATGTGGGGCTCCATCTCAGGACCCTGGGATGACCTGAGCTGAAGGCAGATGCTTAATGACTGAGCCGCACAGCTGCCCCTCCCCTGTATTCTTTATTCACCATCAGAGAGGACTCTTTGGGGGACTCCGTATCAATTTTGTTTTTGCTCCATGGAAGGCTAGTAGTTAAGAGGGATTTTTTAGCTGACTTTATCATGGTCCCCATGCTGCAACCTGTCTAAAGGCGTGTGCTTGCATAGCTCAGAGTACACCTGGGATTTGGCTGCTGTTCACTTTCTATGGTATAGACCAAGTGGGTGGCCCTTGTTCCTCCCCTCCCCTCCCCTCCCCTCCCCTTCCCTTCCCAGCCAAATGTGAATAAAATCTAGCTTTTTGTCCTATAATGTTTTGGATTGGAATCTTGACTACCAGTCCTCCTGTTCATGCTTAATCTTTTTTATGATGATCCGCTGCTCTGCCTGAGAGGCGCGTTCCCATCTCAGTTGTGCAAAGCTTTGGGGGCATCAAGCCCGGAGACTTCATCTTCCTTCAAAATATGCATAATTTTGATGTTGAAACATTTCAAATTAAGAACCTGTAGAACGTGTTAGAGCAGCAGTAGCACAACCCCCAGTGTAACGGATGAGCGAAGGCCACAGAAGCAGCTGGTGGCAGATGTGGGACTAGACTCAGGGTTTTTTGCTGTCCTCCACACTGTCGAAGTCTGCCCCATTTCTCAAGTGGGTGGTGCCGGGTTGGCCGGCTTGGACAGCTTCAGCCCACCGGCCATTCCTGCTCGAAGATCTGGTCATGAGGAAAACGGTGCGTGCCAGAGCTTGCTCGAAACGCTCCCTGTGCTCGAACTGTTTTAATTTTCACAATAGTCGTGAAGCAATCACTATCATTATCCCCATTTTATAGATGGGGCAACTGAGGCAGAGAGCAATGAAGAAAATTGCCCTAAGTGATGCAGTGAGATGGGGATCAAAGCCAGAATTGCGAACGCCTGCCCACTGCCCTGGGCTGCCAGGCTCCGCAAAACCCCCAGAAGTACTGGGTTCCACACCGAATATCTTCATCCTCAACCAGCTACCCCCTTTCCTGTCCCATTCCTCTGAATGGTTTTGTCACTCTCCTCCCTAGGGAGGGGTGGTTAAACCCCGCCCTCTTCATCTACCAAAAACAGGTCTTGTAGATGTGACCGGCTGAGGGCTTTCCAGTGTGTTTTCTGCCTTTGCATTGTGCAGCCAGTGTGGAGCTCTGGGGCTGCTTACAGCTTGAGATCATCAAGCACTCAGGGGGAGGGGCTTACCAGCGTGCTCAGGCTCAGCCTTTCCCACCCCAGGGGAGAGGTGTTGCCCCCAAACTCAGGAGCGCCTCCTGCCCCACCTGCTGGCTTCCTCTCTTTCTTCACCCCAATCCTTCCCATTGGGGCATAGAACTAACTGGCTTTGTGGGGTGCAACCTCTAGTGTTGATGGAGATAACATACCCACCAGCCACGCAGAAGCACAAAGCCCTCAATGAAGCCTGGGGCCTGTATCTTTAACAAGTTCCCCAGGTATTTCGATAGGCAGATTGGTTTGGGGGTCATGTCTCGTTCACCGTCCCATCAGTCCATTTCTGTCCCCCACGGACACCCTCCCTGGTGCTCCGCCATCTGGGGGAGCCTGCACTGGGGCGTTTTCCAATGTCAATTCCAGCTGCTCCTCCACGGGCACCTTCCATTCCAGCTGCTCCAAACCCTACACCTTGGCGGGGGGGATGTAGAAGGAGATCCTCAGCCATTTGTGGCGTCCAGCCCATGGGGGGCCTTGCGGAGCTCGGGAGTTTCCAAGGATGTGCGAATGAGGGGAATGCCTCTCTGGTCAGACTAAAGGATGTCTGGGAGCTCTCTAGGCCCTGGGAATGCGTGTGCTGAGCATAACCCTTTCTCAAGTGGTGTTTAGACACGGGTTTTGATCATTGTCTATGTTGTTTTTGCTCAGGGCCCAACTCCCTAAGTTGTTTTTGCTCAGGGCCCAACTCCCTAAGTGGAAGAAAGAGTCTGTTTTAAATTCCATTACCGCAAAATCGAGGAGTGTTGTATTCATAGGCTCAGGGTCTGCAAGGAGCAGAATTCCAATCTGTTAAGTCCTGCTTTGCACTCCTCACATTCTGGACTGTCTCTGCCTCGGCCACTTGCTGCTGCTGATCTCTCCACCCCCTGGGGACACAGGTGTGAGCTGGACTCCCTGATACTTTCCCTTTCTCGTGCGTCTCTTGTCACCTGTAAGGGCATGGGGTTCACGACACAGCTCTGCGATGTTCTCTGAGCCTTGGCACACAAGGAAACCTGTGAGTGGCTTGTCACAGGAGACCCCTGCTCTCCTGTCTTCTCCTTGTCTGTCACATCTTCAGGGGCAAACCCAGAGATAGGATGTCCCTTTCTCTGGGTAGAACAGACAGGACACCTGAAATCTGTGTATCTCATTTTCTCACTTGCCTATTCCTTCAAGCAACTGAGATCCATCAAATGCCCGGGTCTCCCAGCAGTCACATGACTTGTTTTCTGCCTCAGAGAGTTCCTAAGTGAATGCAGTAATCCCCCTGCCTTTTTACTTATTTTTATTTTATTTTATTTTTAAAGTTTATTTTTTTATTTTAGGTACTCTACACCCAGTTAGGAGCTTGAACTCATGACCCAGAGATCAAGAGTTTCATGGTTGTCTGGCTGAGCCTGCCAGGCACCCCTCCCCTGGCTGTTTAAACTCATGTTGCCTCCACTAAGTTGAAAAAAAAATCGTGTCCTCTTTGTCATCGGTTGAAGTAAAAAACAAATACGACACTTGCAACTAAAAGCAAATCAAAGCCATGATAATTTTAGATTGTGTTCCCAGGTTTGGATTAGTAGCCTACTGCTACTTCCCACCCTACCTTCCCACAGACTTCCCAACATGCAGGGAGTTTCTGAGGGCAACCGCCTGGATTTGTGTCTTCTTCTCCATAGTACCCAGAACTACCAGGAGCTGTCATGGCCAAGGTGACCACGCCTTTGCCCAGCACGTGGCAGGCACGGCTCACTGGTTGAGTGAGAACTGCTGCATTTCATAGCCTGTCTTTCCCTACCCAGACAGAGACTGGATTGGCATAAACGCTCGGAATGGTGGTCTCATGTCTGTCTACTGCCTGTGCGTCTTTGTTATGCGCTCTTCGTGTGTTCATCCTATGTCCCAACTAGAGTTTGTGACCTTCTTATTTTTCTCTCTCTCTCTTTTTCTCATGGAGGCTAGCACCATCCCCTTCACATGTTGGATGCCCAGTGCATATGTTAAGATGATTAGAAAGATAAAAATGTAAGCATTGGTACCAGAGTGCCCCAAGATCCTGCTCTGTGGGATTTTGGCTGCTTTCCTTTAAAACAACAAAAAGTATATTGTATCTTTTTCTTCCTAATCTTCCCATTTCCTTAGCCAGGAAAGGATGCAACATGTTTTAGGTGAGACAGGTTTGGCCCAGCGATGCCCGTGGCGGGTGGCTCTCTTGCTGCTGTGATTTTGGATCCTGGGCCAAGACTACTTCATTGCTCTCCAGGACCTGGCTGTTAGAACCTCCGCCGACTCCTTCAAAGGGAGAAGAGCTTTGGCTACAGAGGGAGGCAGGGTTGACATCATCTCCTTGGGCAGTGCTCAGTATATCCCTTTGGAGAGGGCTGCCCCTGACCTTGAATCTGACTCCTGGCGAGACTTACTACACCTGGGTTGTCCGTCCTCCAGATGGCTCCCCATGGGTGAGGAGGGAAGATAGGTTGGTCCAGCCAGGGCTCTAATAACTGATGCAGATTCTCCATGGCTGCTGTCTGTTGTCGAGTTTTACGGCAGTGAAACATCTAGTCCTGAATACTGTCTCTGGAACTCAGAAAAACCTCACCCGGTACCCAGGACTGAGGCTGCTTATCTTAGTGCCTGTGACCAGTAACAGCTAACATTGGTTATGAGACCAATTCAGTGTGGATTATATGCCAGATACTATCATTTAATTTTAATAGTCCTTTGAGACAGGCATTATTGTGCCCAGTGTACCATGCAGGAAATTGAAGCTCAGATGTTGGGCCGTCCCCCTTGAGCTATATCCCTGGTGAGCGGCCACGCTAGGATTTGAACCCATGTCAGCATGACTCCACAGATGTTGCTCTTTTCCAGATATTTGCCTACAAAGCGAACGAACACTGTAAACAGTATCACAGAGAGAATACTTACTCCATGGAGAAGCAAATGCTTTGGCAGCACAGAAACAAAATTTGCTAGCCAATTGATAGATAGTTACAAATCGGATTGTATTTTCCATAAAGCATTTCCTAAAGGAGTTCTGTGTGGCAGTGATGTTAGCAAAGTATGAATTATTTCGGGACTTGAGAGTTATTAAACTGCTTGTCATTAAAAATAATGACTTATCAGACTTTCTTCTAATTCAGAGTGGCAGTTTCCTGGAAGTAGATTGAGTTAGCATTTACTATCGCTAATTCGTCGGGCCACAAAAACGATCAGTTTGGCTTGCCAATGCCCTAATTTAGCCCTGGCTCTGTTTATCACATATGCTGATGGCTGCAGCCCCTCCCGCCCCCCATCCGAATTAATCCCAGCCCCTTCCAGCTTGATCTCATCTACTGCTTTACTAAGATTTTGTCTAGGACATGCCTGGCACCGAGTATGGGCTCACTGAGTATTTGTTGAATAGATGAAACAATGAGCTCAGTTGTGGAGTTAACCGAAACACTGAGCAGGACAGGGCAGAAATGCACAGCTCCACGTGTCTTGGGTCCCCGCCACATCCACGCATGAGTTCTGCCACAGTCCTCAGTGGTTGCTTTCCTTTGAAAGCCATCTCTTGCTTTTACCTCCATCCTTTCTTCTTGGTTAAGGTTCAGGACAAAAATGTCACCTCTAAAAAACCTTTTAAATCACCCTGTCTTGTCTGTCATGTTTGTCGCTCTGTCTTCTATGTCTTGCCTGTCTCTGTGTCTTTTGTGCTCCTTGTTCTCTGGTTATCCCATAAACCTCAAGGTTCTTCCCAGCACAGCTGGGAATATGGGCCCTTTCTCTTCTCTCTATTCTCATTCCACTCTGGGCTCTGACCCTCTGCATGGGGACCACAACTAGAGTGATGGCTCCCAAATCCATCTCTCTTCTGAATTTCAGAAACAAACATCCAACCATGTGCATCTTGAATGTTTTCTCTGGATTAGAAAGCTCTGTAGAAGTTGATTCCAAAATCAACTTCTCAGTTGTTCTCACCCCAAACTTGAGCCATCTTTTCTATTTTCCAGGTTGTGCCAGTGGCATCACGAAATCTAATCTAGAAACTTCATAATTGTTCAGCATACCTCTGTCTCCTTCTCTGCTCTCCTATTTCTGTCTAGTTCGTCATGAAATCCTGGAGATTCAATTCCGAAATGTCACAAAGGCAACCCTTCATCTCTTTGAATTCTGCCCCTCGTCCTTATCCTAACAGACTACCAGACAGGGACATCATGTGACAGCAGAGTGGGCCTGTTTTGTCCCAGCAGAAGGCAGCCAACGGTTGACTTTTTTCTCTTCCAATCTTGTTTATGATCAAAGGAGCTCTTGCACCGCATGTTCTGTGACTGACCCGTGAGGACATGGGCTGCGCCAGGCTTCCAATTGGGCAGAAACCATAAAACAGACTGAGACACTGAAGCAGATTAGCATTCCTGGGCTGGCCTCTAGCCTGCCATCTATGGTGTGTCCTCAGGCCACGTCCACGAGCAATGTAGACAGAGGAGGGTGCCAGAGATACCCACCGTCTGCTGCATGGAACCTGAGCCCTTATCTCTGGTTGAGAAAATGGTTGTGAAAATGGTCTTTCTGATGTAGCATTGTTTCTTTTTGGTTAAAGCACTATATTGCCAGTATGTGTTCATGTGTGTGAGTAATTGTGTCTAAGTTAGTGTATATATGTGTGAGTGTGTGTGTTTGAATCAGCAAACTCATAATGAGGAAAATCCAACCTACGTGACCTAGAAGAGAGACCAGGTCAAACTTAGACCAGGATTTAATCTATTAGCAAAACCCAGGAGAGAACACTTGTGCCTTCAAGTAGGAAGCACTGAAAACAGTCGCTCATCCGCTTAAAAATCTCCATTCCCTCAATGTCCTCTACAGGCCTGAGTCTGACCCTTCGTCTCGGGATCAAACCTCTAATGTTGGACCTGGCCCCTTCTCCATCCTGACCTCCAGCTACTTCACCATCAGTAGCCACACTTTGTCCTTAGACAAGGAATGGCTCTGAGAACTTCACACCATGTCGCCTGTTACATCCTGTCCTTTGAACACCTTGCCCTTCTTTCCTACTTCTTTGTTCAACTTTGCTTAGATAATCGGCCCTGCTGTGGACTTCCTCTGGTTCCTTGTCAGATAAAATATGGATGCCCAGTTAAATCTGAATTTCAGATACCCAGCAAATAATTTTTCAGTATATGTCCCAAATAATTTAGCTTAGTTATAGTTTATCTGGCATTCAAAATGAACTATGTGTCCTGTAATTTTTTTTGCTGTCTCTTGCACCCCTGCTTCTGAGATTCCTCCTGCCTCAATATTCCCACAGTACACTGTACACAACTCTCTTAGAGCTCTTCTTACATTGTGGTTGTTTCCAGCTGTCTGCCCTACCAGAATGTGTGTCCCTGCATCATGAACTATGACCATGTGCTCATTCACTCAGTGTTTTTTAGTCATGTCACATCTGCCAAACACTGTGCTGGGTGTGGGGTATGAAGACTAGTAAGATCAGGGACCTGCGCTAGAGCCTAGTTGGCAAACTACAGCCCTGGGCCAGATCCAGGACACTGACTCTTCCGTGTGTGCCCCGGACCCTGTCGTGCTCACCCATTTACGTATTGCCAATGGCTGCTTTCATGCTACAGTAACAGATCATGTGGCCTCTTGGCCCACAAAGCCTGAAATATTTACTATCTGGCCCCTTAGGGAAAAAGTTTACCAACCCATGGTCTAGAGGATATTAGGTCTAGAGGAGACAGACGTAAACAAATAAAAGCAAATTCATCTTTCATCTCTGTAGCCTTGTGTATATCAGTGTGTGGTCTGGAGACCACCTATCTGAGAATCTCCTGGAGCTTCACACTGCCGATCTTGATTTCTGAGCGCTGAAAGCCTACCCTTAAACAAGTTTTCCAGATGATTCTTCACCTGGAAGTCTGAGCACCACTGCCCTAGTGCCAGCCGTCCTGTCCGGTGCCAGCTCAACCCTGATGTATGAATGGGCAGGAAGTGTCTGTTCATTGACAGTTTCTCAATTCTGTTTTTCAAAAAAAAAAAAAAAAAAGCCCCTGGTGTTGTTTGTTACACGAAGTCACAACTTTAGCGTTTAACCCTGTGAGTGGACTTAGCAAAATCGATCACCAGTCCAGGCACAGTGCTGCTGGCTTCCTCCAGAGAGACGCACGCACAGACCATTCCCAAGTGACTTGAGCAATGTCTTCCTTATCCTGAGGGAGCAAGCAGCCACTGCCGGCCACTCTTGAGCTGCAGGAAGCTGGCTAGCCTCTACCTCAGTCAGGATCCATTGCCAGGGCCGACCAACAGCCACGGCATCAGAATAAGCTGAGTGGTTCCTTCATGTCCCCAAGCTTGGCAAATGCCTTCTCCTCATGGCACAATGTGATGGGCTGGCGGAAAATAAATAAGAGTGAATTCAACCCATTAGTATTTGGAAGGCAAATGTTTCCTAGTGAAAATGAAGTCCGTGACTGTATGTTGAGACAGATGTTCACACTTGCCACCCTCGTTAGAGGACTTAAGAAAATAAATTCCTGATAAGAGAGTCAACCACGGGTGTTCCTAGGGCCTGTATGTTCCCGGCTCTTCAGGCCCTTGTGAACAGTGTTTAGGGCACAAAGGGAATCGAATATCAAAATAACTTTCCCAGCAATTCCACCTACATTTTCTTGTTATAGCCAAATCAGCTGGGGCAAATGGAATTTTTAAAAAGCCGGATTATCTGTATCATTAGTTTCTTGAATGGCCCTCTTTATTTCTCCTTTGAGGATCCAGCCTAAATATTCTGTTGCCGTGTTGGCAAGAGTGGAGGTATCTGGACTACACCGTCTACGGATGGCGGCGAGCTCGAGCACTTTTGCCCTTGTTTCTATGTTTGGGTTTAGGAGCTGCTCCACGAAAGCATTGAACTGCAGTCATCCCCAGGTAATTGAAATGTCTGGGCTTCCCTGGAGACCACCAACTCTCCTGCGACAGGCATCAATTTTTCTTCTCCATCCTTCTTATTTTGTGTATGAAGTTATTGGTTGCACACATGTTTATGTGGGTGGTTGTTAAGACCGATGTTAAATGAAATCCCATTGCGTGAGCATTTTGGCTTTTGGGTATTTAAGTAAATGAGAACTCCTTTCTCTCTGTCAAAATTAGGAGAAAAAAACACCTCCCCTCCAATATCACTGGACTTATAATCCTTGCATCTTTTAAAAACTCCAAACAACATAGGTAGTCCTGCACTTGATAATTTCTTTGATTAATACATTTAATGTTTGTTAAATGTATTATATTCCAAGCAGGTTATGCTAGTTTACATCTTATACATAATCTTATTTGGTATAAAAACTCTTTACGCCTAATATATATTCTATATATATACTCTATACGCCTATATATATATATAAAAGATTTTATTTATTTATTTGACAGAGAGAAACACAGCCAGAGAGGGAACACAAGCAAGGGGAGTGAGAGAGGGAGAAGCAGGCTTCCCGCCAAGCAGGGAGCCCGATGTGGGGCTCCATCCCAGGTCTCCGGGATCATGACCTGAGCCGAAGGCAGTTGCTTAACCAACTGAGCCACCCAGGCGCCCCTAATTAATATATTTTCATATTCAAATGCCCACCATGATTTTTTTTTCTTTTCAATATATTCTTAATGACTTAATGTTTTTCTGTGGGCTTCAGTCACTTACAGAAACACATTAAGGAGGAAAACCTGAATTAAAAATGGTCTTGCCACATTTTGTAGAAAGGGTCCTTAGCATTGGTTACTAATTGCACCAGCATGGGGCTTATTAGCCTGTTAAAGCCCTATGTAGCTGAATTTTTAAAGGAGGCCAAATAAATTTTATTTGCAAATCTGAAGTTTACCTAGAAAAAAAAAATCCTCCCTTATGTTATCATGATGAGAAGGGATCAGGTGTTGTTATACATCGAGGACGCAAAGTACCCATAAAAAGCAAGTCCTACCATTCAGCTGTTTTCTATTAATAAACCCCCATCTATCATAATTGCTGGAAAAGCTGGCCAGATGTTTGAAACTCACCCCACTTGTCACCTAGGTCATTCCTGCAAGAATACAATTTAGTTAATTTCGCTACTACAGTAGCTTGATATAATTAAAGACTCAGTAGGGTGTGTTTTAAATGCTATTAAGTCATTAAGGGTTTTTAGGGGACCAGGAATGTGCCTTCATTGTAGTAAAGAGGGCAACATTTTCTCAACACAAAGAAGCCAATGATCCGTGTTTTAAAAAGCGGGAGTTAAAGTACCTCGCGATGAAATGAGATTCTCAGACATCAATTATGGAAATCAATAAGGAACGTTACAACATACCCTGAGCTTTCTTTGCCCTTTCTTGATAGAAGGAGAGACCACAGCAGGCCAACAAGACTGTGCTTGCTTTAATCAAAGCAATAAATTCTCTGTGTCAGAACTGCATTTTTAAAGAAGCTCTAAAATTTCTTTTTGGTGCCGAAGCCTGTTTCTAAGACCAATTTACCTAATTCCCAAGAACAATAAAGGCACAATAAAGGATTTTTCCTGCTGAACCAGTTTAAAATAACATATAGAAATTGTTCTACAAATCTTTCAGCAGCTCAGTCCCATGAACAAAAATAGGAGGCAGCTGGGGGAAGGCAGGGGAGGAATGAGAATCTACGTGCAACCAAGTCGCTAAAAAACACAAATTGTGGCGCCGGAGTGTATTTAAATGGGTTGAGTGTATCGGAAAGGGGATTGTTGTGAGTCAGCTTTCCTGAGGTGAGGCCCAAACCACCCGTGACCACAGTGCCTTGTACCCCACAGTGCTGGCCTGACGTCGCCTTGGGAACAGGCTCAGTCCCTGGACCGGCCCTTGGTTCCCTCAGGCCCTCTCAACAAGCCCTGTGGGTGTGCTGGAAGGCCTTCCATGTGCTCCCCGATTGCTTCTGTATGTTTGGCTTTACTCGGTCGGTGCTGCAGCCGTTAACAATCCGAATCAGAGACAAGCCTCAGGACACTGGCCTCAGAACTCCCCACTCCCTCCATTCTGGTCACTAGGAGAGAAGAGGGCCCTGAAGGAAGGTGTTGAGTTACTCTCACAGAGAAGCTGGGGGAACCCCAGAGTTGTCACCCACACATTGCAATGAGATGCTGAAAAGAGATGCTGAGTAGGGTGATGGTCAGAAAGAGTTGGGGTGGCTCTGTGTGGGGGTCGCCTGATGCCAGCGTGGCCTGGGTCCGCAAAGCACTTACTTTGCCGGGATCTGGAATGTTTCAGGCACTTTGAGGGAGCCCAGGGTAGCTGGAAGAAAGATCCAAAAGAAAGTAACAAAACCGCAATGAAGGCTTCACGAGCGAGAGAGTCGTTGCACATTCAAAGTCAGGAATGTGTAGGAGGACTTGGCCCAAGCCTGACTTGTCTATCTCAAGGGCCCAGGCAGTTTGGTTGGGGTCTGGGGGTGGTGAGTGAGACCATGAATGACACCATCAGGCCTGGGAGGCTTCGGTATAGCAATCCTGTATACTTGAAAATCCAACTGGACCCTAGATTGGCTTCTGCACAGGGAGACCTGGTCCCATGGGTACTTGGCCCAGGGCTAAACCACTTTTTGGACATGCCTGTTTGGAGCTGTCTTGAGGAAGAGCAGCCTGGTCTAATTGGAACCTTGATTCCTGACTTGATCCAATTAGCGTGCCTGGTTTGCTGAGGTCCTTTGGGGACTAGAAAGGATTCTAGTGACCAGCGGCAATGGAAAGTTCCTGTTTTGAGCTGGAAGGAAACCAGATGTTGAATAGGCGACTGACTGTCAGTGTTGATCCCAGTTCACATGAGGATGGCTCCTTGCAGATGTGTGGGCTAATCAAAGCCAACTGGCTGTCTGGTTTTAAATGGGTCTGGACTTCTTGCCTAGGCCCCAGCCCCACTGTAAATGATTCAGTCTTAAAACAGTTTAATGGTAGCTTAACTTAAGGTTTCTTCTATCTTTCCCTGAGCACCTTCTAAGTGCCAGGTACTGGGGTTACACACAAGGCAGGCTTTGCCTTAATAAGGGCCTCAAGGCCATGTGCATCATCGGCCTTTGGCCTGCCTCCTCAACCTCTTTGCACCACCCCACCCCTGTTGTGCTGCAGTCACACGGGCTGCCAGGCCTTTGCACATGCCGGCCCTCTTCTTAGAATGTTCTTTCTTTTGCTCATCAAACAGCTGCTCCTGCACCATGACCTTCCGTGACACTGTTCCTGGAGTCGACTCCCAACCCAGTGACCTGACAGACAGCCATAGTAATAGTAACTATCATATCTTGACTTTACTCACCCTATTGTTTTCTTCACAGTTTTTACTGCAGTTTGTAATTATTTTGTTATGATTGTTTGCCCAGGAGAGCATGTTGGTCAAAAGTCTGAGCTCTGAGGTCAGACAGCTTGGGTTCAAATTTTGACTCTTCTATTCCCTGGTTCTGGGTCTCAACCTCAATGCCTTGGTGTTTTGTCAAATGGAAATTATAACAATACCCCATAAACAAAACAAAAATTTATTTTTCATGTCAGTTTAATTAAATCTTTTAGTTCATGATCCTACATTTCTCTTACTTTGAGTCACAGCTTAATAAAAGTCTAACATGGCAATGGATAGAGACAGATTGTTTTAATGCCCAGACTGCCTTAATCAAAAACTTGTATTTTTAGGCTATGATTATTAAAATAACTGCATATCTTTATTAAATAGGGCCATTTACTACTATAAAATATGAGGAGATTTTACTTGCCTATAAAACATATAAAAATAGTTCAGAATTAGGAAAAGGCAGTTACCTTCCAAGCTCACAAAGTATAACCTGAGATTTACATGTTCAGTGCATTCATATGCGTAGAACAACTGAATTCAGATGTTCATCTCAAAAAATGGCCATTTTTAGGATTTAATCACTTGCTGGTTCAACATAATGAGAGGAGACCAGGTAGTTAACATGTGTAAAATAGAGAAGGTGTTAATGACACAAATGAATAATTGTAAACTGTAATGGGAAATATAATAAGTAGCTTAAAACAAAACAATGCCTTTTTTAAAAAATAGAAAGCATTGAAAAAGAAATGTAAAAAGTTGTTGGCAGTAGGTAATATTTGACAAGAAAGGCACATGTTTAGAGTGTTTTTGAAAGGTGAATCTTGTGGTGAAGAGTCATTTGGTTAAGAGTCAAGTATTAATGTGATTAACATGTGATAATATGGTTGGCTATGGTCATGGGGATGACATGCCATATTTCTATTCCTTTAATCTATCAATCTAGAACATTCTTTGTGCCCTAATGAGAATGTCTTAAATAATCCATGTTGTGACTCCGGAATGGAATGTGCATCATGGCAGGTGTCAGATAAGAAGGACATTCTCATGTTCTCTTTCCGCAGTTAGCACTCTGATAACCAATATGGTTGGCAGTTGGTGCTCTAGTGAATTAAGTGGTCTGGTTAATTGAATTACCCTATACCCTGTACAGAGCCTGAATACTCCAGAGTCTGTCCCCAATAAATTCACAGGACATTAGAGCTCTGCTGAACAGAATTTCATTTTTAACCAGAAAATTATACAAAGTGGTTATAATGTTCTCTATTTACCATTCTGAGCACCAGTAATCATTCTAATGATGTAGCATGAGCTGGTAGCTATTTTTAGTTGATATACTGGACGGATCTGTGTCCCCAGATTGGTTGTAGGACTAACAGTGATAGAGTAGTTGCCACTTAGTAAGAGCTGGTTTAGGGCTGGCTTTACAGGCTGGCTCATTAAGCCATCATAGCAGTATCAGCCTCATTTACACATGGTGAGGTCAAGCGAGTTGCATAAAGTATCTCTTTCTCTTTGTAAGTAGAGATGTTGGGATTGGAACCCAGGCAGTCTGGCTCCAAAAGTCATGTCTCTAAATTGTTACACATTACTGATTTTTGGTTTGTGTGGCCATTTTGACGGGGTTATGTGGGGAAGTTGATACAAATTACTCAAACATTACAAAGATGTGATGATGATGTCCGTATACCTATTTTTGCATGATATATGTATGTGTGTATGTGTGTGTGTGTATGTTGGTATGCACCAGACTGTCGCCTCAGATGAGGAAGGCTGTTCTTTTACCTCTTGGCTGGAAATTCAGTATCAGTTATTAAAGCATTTGGGTTAAGGGTTTCTCTCCTCTAGTAATTTTTTAAAGTGAAAATTCCCTTGGAGGAGAAACAACTTACTGTGAATTAAAACTTCAAATGTCCCAAGATCGTTTTTCCACTGGATTTCTTTTTTTTTTCTTATTGTAAGATTTTATTTATTTATTCAACAGAGAGAAACACAGGCAGAGAGGGAACACAAGCAGGGGGAGTGAGAGAGGGAGAAGCAGGCTTCCCGCCGAGCAGGGAGCCCGATGTGGGACTCGATCCCGGGTCTCCGGGATCATGACCTGAGCCGAAGGCAGTTGCTTAACCAACTGAGCCACCCGGGCTCCCCTGGATTTCTTTTTCGAAGCACTCTCTAAAACCAAGGTATCTTGAGACCTCAGACCAACACTTCCAAATTTGTTAGGCCGAGTCTCTCTGTAATGTTTAAAACTGTAATTAAAAAATTAAAACACTTATAAATTCTTTAACTCTGATTACGGGGTATAAAATATATATTATAATATAAAAGAATCAAAAAACACATCATCACTCAAAGCCTATTATGCAAATGTTTGAGAACTTATAATGCATGTCAGTTATCACAGATTAAAAGTATTGTTATTTTATAGAATGATGGCTACCTTCTTCACATTTCTTTGAGTGTTTTCTTAGCATACTTTTTAGTAAAGTGGAACATATAGAGAAAAGTGGACAAGTCATAAGTGCATAGTTAGTCAACGTTTACAAAGTGAGGACACCTATGTAATCAGCACAGCTATAACTAGTACCTAGATCAAGACGTAGAACATTAATGATCCCTCAAGAGGCCTCCATTTCTATCATCCCAGGAATACCCTCCAAAGTTTAATGATCCTGACTGCTGTTGCCATCAGCTAGATTTGCCTGCTTCTGAATGCTCTATAAAGGGATTCATACAGTAGATCTTCCTTAGTATTAGATTTCCTGCTGGTGGTGGAATTTTGTCGTGTGTGATGCAACAATATCTTTTCATTGCAGTAAAGTATTCAATTTTGGGGTTCATTGTTCTGTAGGTCAGTTAATATGTTCTCTATATCTATTTTATATCTAAATAGTTATAATCAACTTAGTTCATTATTTTGTTAAGGTCTCTTATGTTCTCACTGCTATTTTGTCTGGTTGTTTTATCTGTTACAAAGATAGATGTGTTAAAGTCTCAAGTACAACCTCTATTAAAATTGACTGTATTATGAGTTTGAATGTTTTTCACTTTAGGTATATTGATTTTTGCTATATATATTTGAAGTCTTATTATAAGATGCATACATATTTATAATTGTTATATCTTCCTTTTCATTTGATACTTTTATCATCATGAAATAGCCCTCTTTAATGATGCTCCTTTCTTAAGGTCCTGTATAATATTAATATACTACTTTCTTTGGCTGACTTCTACATAGTATAGTTAGTGTATTTTCCAGCGTTTACTATAAACTTTTCTCTGTCCTTATATTTAAGGTATGTCTCTTATAGTATAATGTATATATGCAATATTATAAATGATATATTATTTATTAGATATAAAGATACATATTTTTAATGAAAATACATAGAACATTTAACAATAAATGTGATTGTTGATACGCTTGGACTTCTGTATTTACTTTGTATTTTCCAATCAGTTTTAAGTGTTTTTTAAAAATTGAAAAAAAATTCCTACCATGTTTCCTTCCTTGTTAACTTATAATTTGTATATTCTTTATTCTTCTTTTGGTAGCTAAGCATGCATGCATCCTTGACTTAACTAGAGTCAAATTAGTACTTTCTCTCTTCCAGATAGTTAAGATTGTTGAACATTTTAAAATCTATCCCCTTTCCTCATTTTTTTTTAGTGTCATCATGCATTTTAATTCTACACATGTTACTTTTCAATAGATATTATTATTACTACATTTATTTAGGTTTACCCATTTAACAAATGGCCCTTTCCATTTCTCTTCATTTCTTCCTTCTTTACTGGGTTTCCATCTGGGATCATTTTCTTTTGTTTAAAAACAAAGCAAAACCAGAACAATTCCCTTTAGTATTTTCTTTAATACAGGTCTGTGGGTGATGAATTTTCTTAATTTTTGTTGTTCTAGAAATGTTTTTACTTGGCCTTCAGTTTTGTTTTGAGTTTTTACATTTTTTTTGTTGAGGTGTAAATTAGATACAGTAAAGAGCACATACTTTAAGCTTATAGCTTACGCTTATAACTTAATGTGTATATATATATATATATATATATATATATATATATATCACACACACACACACACACACACACACACACACACACACACACACCTGTGTATCCACCACCCAGATCAAGATACAGGCCATTTACAACATCCCCATTTTTGTGCTATTCCAAGTCAATAAATGTTTACCTGGAGTTAACTACGACTCTGACCTCTAGACTGGTAATCAGATTAGTTTTACCTATTTCAAAAATTGTAATAAAAATGGTATCGTATATTAGGTACTCTTTTTGTTTCTTCCTTCTTTTGCTTAATGTTGTATTTGTGACTTTCAACTATGTTGTAAGCTTAGCAGTTTCATTGTTACTGCTGTATAGTGTTCTATTATTTGACATTACCATAAATTCTTCTGTTGCTGATGGGCTGCTTGGAATGTTTGCTGGTTTTAACTGTTGCCAAGAGTGCTTCCATCAATATTCTTGCTTCAGTCTGTGGAAAGAATAATGCAATTCTTTTGTGTATATGCCTGAAAATGAAAGTTCTGGGTCATTCAGTTATACGTATATTTAGCAAAGAAGACAATGTGCCTTTCCCCCCACCCCATATGCTTTGGTTTTAGCTACTTTATTCTAATGTGTGCAGATGTGATTTTTCTTTGATTCTATTTTACTTGGGTTTGTAGCGTTTTCTTTGTTTGTTTTGTTTATTTAATCTGTGGCTTAGTGTTACTTTTTAGTTTTGGTAAATTACCAGCCATTTTGTCTTCAAATATTGCTTCTTTCCCATCCCCTTTCTTCTCCCCTCCTGAGACATCAAATTCATATATTGTAGATCTTTTATTATGCTTATATGGTTTTTATGCTGTTTTCTGTACTTTTCAGACCCTTTTTTTTCCTCTGTATTTTTTTTTTTTTTGTCCTGGTTATGTTCCTTTTCTTCCTTCCTTTCCTTCCTTTCCTTCCTTCCTTTCCTTCTTTCTTTTCCTTCCTTTCTTTCCTTACCTTTCTTTCTCAGGCTCCACACCCCAGCATGGAGCCTAGCCCAGGGTTTGAACTCACAATCTTGAGATCAAGACCTGAGCTGAGACTCAATTGACTGAACCACCCAGGTACCAGTCTGTTAGATTTCTGAGTCCTCTAATTCTCTCTTCAATTATGTCTACTTCTCTGTTAAAGCCCCCTATTAAGTTCTTAGTTTCAGTTATTTTATTTTCCTAGATTTTCCATTTATTTCCATTCTGGAATTTCTACCTTTTTATACGTTCCAGGTCTCTTTTATTTTTGTGAACATATTAAGTACAATTCTTGTAAAGTTCGTGTCTGATAGCTCTAATATCTTGGTTAACTGTAGTCTGTTTTTACTGTAAATTTTTTGTTGTGATTTTCTTTCCCTCAAGGTGAGCAGTTAGTGTAAATTGTATGCAGAGTAGTTCTATTTCAATACAAACTTTGCAGAAGCATTGCATCACGTTATTTTCCTTTAGGCAGAATACACCTTCTCCTTGAGCTTGCAGCAGAGAGGCAGATTATTCCAGTTCAATGAGGGAATAAACTGACCCAAGCCTGGTTTGGAGTCCTTGCAATGCTTGGTCTTTCTCTGTTTTGCTCCTATTCCCAGGATACTAACCTCTGGGGTTTCCAAATGAATGAAGTATTTCCTTTCTGCTTGACTTCTTGGCTTCTTTTTGGTGCAGCTTGGCCAGAAAGTGCCCCTAGAAGAAATCACTGAGAGTTGGGTTCAGTATTTTGCACCTTGTTGTGTCCCAGCATCTTGCCCTCCAAACCTGTTGCCTTGCTGTTCCTGAACTCCCAGTTCTGTCTCTCCAGATTGTGATTTACTTAAACTCTGCTGGTTTCTCTACCTCTTAGCAGCCTCCTTCCTCTTTGCTTCTCAGCTTCTTTCTCCATGCCCCAAATTGGCAAATACTCTAAAGAGACAGGAGGTGTACAGAAATTGGGGCTCATCTCAATGAACTTCCCTTCTCTCTCAGATGTGCCTTCTCAAATCCTGGATGTGCTGGAAGTCTTCTGATGCCTTTAGACGCATAGTTTTTGTATTTCATCCAACTTTGCTCTTGCTGAGATCTTCTATCAGCTATTGCATCACAGCTGGAAAGCTTTTACCATTTTTAAATTTTGATAAACATACATTATAATCTCCAGGTAACCCCAAGTAAGAGAAATACAGCAATTTTCCTTAGCATAGAACATGATATGACTATCTTTCTAATTTTTTCAGTATCTGTTGTGATGCAAAATAACTTCTGGAGTGTCAACGTAAAATCAAGGTCTTACTACTGTTTATGTTAAGGTAGAAAAAGGAAGATTAAAGTGTTACTTAAATGTTCATTTGAATGAAAGCCCCCTGGCATCTAGAAGTGCTGCTGTCACCACAGTGAGGTCACCGGTTGCAGGGAGAGATCACACCGTGGCTGAAGAATGCACCTGTTCTCAGCTCTGCCCCGTGCAAGTGGGCTGTGGTTTGGGCCCTGGCATCGTTTATAGGCAGAGACAAGCTCCGTTGCTTGGAATCAGCGTGGCCCTTTCCTCCGCAAGGTGAATATCACAGTGACCCAAGAGGTCTCCAGCTGCCAGTCACTTCCACAGTCATCAGAAAGACAAGCTCCATTTTAAATCGGCAGCATTTCTAAAGCTGTCAAACAGGAGAAAGAAGGGCAAGCGTTAAATCTGTCTTCAGAGGACACCTCTCTTTTAGAAAATGCCCACTTCAGATTTATTGAAGGAAGAAAGTGGCCATTTTCCCATTGTTCCCATATATATATGTACTCACTGTGGGTGTTCAGGTGCTCTGAAGAAGCTGAAACATTATGCATAGTATCTCCAGTCATTTAACACTCTAGGCGGTGGCCAAGACTTAGCTCACAAGTCATAGCAGCCTCTGTTAAGGGTAAAAGTGACAGTTGCAGAAGGTAAGTGCAATGGAAGTTTTGCCAAGGAGGTGATATGTGAGACATGGAGGTACCTGGGGAGGCTTTCTGGGGAGGCAGGTCTCATGTCGGGGCCAGTGTTCAACCGTTTTCACCCACTTTTCCAGAAATGAAATGGTGCCTACCTTTGTTTCATAATTTCCACTGGCTCTTTCTTCCTCCTTCAGTTCTGTGGTCTGAACAAGATTTGACAACAAGTGCCACTTTAGTGTTCTGTGGTTTCTTCTTGGGCAAATCTATCTCCAGTGCAAATGGGTGTTATGGGATGTCTTCCCAGGCTTTCTTCTCCTTTGGACCTTTGCCATCCAGAATGAACACTTACCTGTTGACACGTCACGGCAACTTCCTGGCAGTCAGCAGTTGCCACAGGATGAACATAAAGGCCAAGGCAATGACAGAGAATTAGGACCCGAGTTTTTTAGGTGCCATTGCTCAGACCTTTGAAGGGGTTTCAGTGAATTAGTAGTGTTGAGAGAAAATTCTTTTTAATCATTTTCTCTCTTTTTCTTGTTGGCTCTGTGGATTTTTCCAGAAGGCAATGACCAGAACTTTATGAAAACCAAATGATATGTTATTTGAGAGAAATAAAAGATAACTGATTCAGAATATCAATTTATCTTCTCTTTGTAATTCAGTAGAAAGTGTCCGCCCCCCCCACCCTTGTCCTTGAAATCCAAAGGGGGTTTGTTATTAAAGGCTGATGCTAATCTGTCAAGTCATTGAGCCTCAGAAATCATTCTTTTAGTAGGAGGCATCCCATGTATAAAGAGAGAGCAAGCAGAATACGAGAGAGGCAGGCTGGTGAGCCCATGTGGTAGACGGAGAGACTAGTCCCCTCACTGAGGAGCTCGTCTTCTAAGATCAAGCCCACCTGAGTCCAGGGCAGGAATTCACATGTTCAGTTGAATTGACTATTGGAACTAATTTGCAGTCTTGACATGATTGTCTTCTCTCATATACCTCACCAGCTCATGAGTGAATGGTTTCCAGCTCTATGCCCTGTGTTGGAGAGTGGTTAGACTGAGGGCTGCAACACTCAGAAGATTTTCAAACCCATCATCGTAATCTCTACCTTCTGGGTTTTAGCAACCTCCCACAGAGCCTTTGGGGACATGATGGAAAAATGGGATTAGAGTGCTTGAGCCATATTGGGTTAATGAACACCCAGAGAATGGTATTAGTGGGTTGAACCCTGCTGGAGGGAGGTTTTCAGAGTATGCACACAGTTTAGACTTCAGTCCTTGCCTTTACTCTGTATACCATTTTAGACAAGAAGAGTACACTGGGGCATGTGCAGATTAGGGGGACCCAAATTTAGCCTGTAAAGTGCCTTATAGTAAATATATTATATTTTCAGGCTCTCTGGGCCTTGGTTGTGACTGCTTAGCTGTGTTGTTAAGAGTTCATAAGCATCCACAGATAACATGTAAACACATGAGCATGGCTGTGTTCTAATAAAACCTTATTTTTGAATGCTAAAATTTGAATTTCATATCATTTTCACTTGTCATAAATCATTGTTCTTCTTTGAACTCTCCCCTCCCCAACCGTCTAAAAATATAAAAGCTCTCGTAGCTTATGTGCTGTACAAAAGAAAGGGATGGGCTGGACTTGGCCTGCAGTCTTTAGTTTGCCATTCATTGGTGTAGATAGCCGGACACCTAGAGGGATTCCTGCCATAGCTGACACTGGATTTAGGCTCCCCAAGAACCTTGAGCAACTTGAATGATGGACCAAATCTAATGAAGTAAAATGTGATGAGACTCATTCACTCAGCAAATATCCACTGAGCATCTACTGTGTATCAGGAACTGTTCTCATCACGGACAACATGACAGTGAGCCATTTAGCCAAGGTCCTACCCTCAAGAGCTTGTTGTTCTGTGTTCTGAGGACAACTAGTCATTGCAGCTCAGTCTGGACCCCTCAGTGCTAAACACTTCTTGCCTTGAGAGACAGATAAAGCCCTACTTAGGTTCAGGGAACCAAAGCCACAAATGCAGGAGGAGAGCACAATTTGTTTGGGGTCCCCATTGAATCCATATGAACCAACAGTGTGCTGCAACTGAACTAAAGGAAACATGATCATAAGCTGTGTTAAAGGGAATAAAGGTCTTGACCGTGACTTGGAAGTCAAGACGTCCTCTTCCCTCTCTTCTCTTGGCTGATTAGACCCTGCCTTGATACTGATACAACCGTGATACGATTCCGCACTCATCTGCTGTTTCTTGAGGGCTGGCTTTGTGCCAGGCATGACACTGAGCAATGATTTCTCAGGGATGCTCTAGCGGGTAAGGCTGGGCTAGATGACTGTGGGAGGTCTTCCCTTTATTCCTGATGTTGTAGTATAGTTAGGAGAAAAAGTGAATGCACAGAGATCTAGAAAAGCATAGGGGTTACAAAATCACAAATAACCGCTAAGAGGACCAACGCCATGCCTCTGTGATGGAGGCCAATGGAGGGCAGAGCTATGTCCTCCTGCCATGAGTAACCCAGGACTGCTATTGGCAACAGATTAGTGAGCTGAATCGGTTCTGGTTCCACCTATTTGGGCAACTTCTGTTTTCTGATGAGAATGTTTTAGGAGTAGAGTAGGTCCTAAATTATCTGCTAATGAAATTATTTATTATTTACTATTATATATTTAATAATATATAATTATTATTTCACATATTTATATATTTATATAATTATGTATTTAGCAAGATATAATCATATATTATTTAATAATTATTTATTCCCCTTGCCATTGTGCAGTAGACAATAATGTTCATAATTATGACCTTGAGGCACTAAATATATCATCATAGTAAATGGGGCTTAATATCATCTTAATATCAAACACATACTATGTTTCAGTTGTTTTAGAAATATACCCTTGATATGGTAACTACAACTCTTTATTAACCAGAACGCTCACCCAAGTACCCAGCTCATCTCTAACCAACCTAGGTAACAGATTGCCATTCTCCTTTTATATAGCTGTAGGAAGGAGTAGCTAGTAAGGAAGTAGCCCTTATTTGCCTTGGAACATCTGAGGCACATTTCCAACTCACAGATTTTCTGAAGGAAGGGTAGATAACTCAGTCATTTGAAAAATGTGATGTATTGCATCAGTTTGGATATACATTTCCCCTTACCTCTTATCATTTTTGAAGTCATGATGCATCTGACAATCAGTGGTGTTTAGAATCACTCATAATTGTCTTCCCTCTTTCTTTTATTTTTCTTTCATTTCTCTCTTTTTACCCTCTCATAAAATAAAAGTACATCTATCAATGAACAGCATTTTGCACCATGAAATACAGTATGTTTAAGCAAGCCAGTCTACTCTGAATGGTAGTAACTTGGGGTAGCCTTGTAGGGGGTGAGTTTGATGGCCATAATCTCCAGTCTGCTCTTCTCAAAGTTACTTTAAGTAAGGATAATAATACTGACATGGAAATTGATGTTTTCTCAATCTTATGTAAGACATGCATAGGGTACCTGCATGGCTCAGTTGGCTAAACTTCCGACTCTTGGTTTCAGCTCAGGTCTGATCTCAGAGTGGTGAGATGGAACTCACTAGCAGGGAGTCTGCTTCAGATTCTCTCTCTCCCCACCCCTGCCCCTCACCCCTGCACTCATGCACACCCATGCTCCTTCTCTCTCTCTTGCTGCAATAAATCTTTAAAAAAGGAGACATGAAATAAAAGCATCTTTATTTTTATTTGGAACAGATATTCTAGCTAACCCTTCCCCCAGTGAACAAATATGTTTGCTGTGCACATACAGCTTAAAGTTTCTGTCCTCTACAAAGCCAGAGTGCTGACCCAGGGCTTTCCCCAGTTAGAAGGGCAGTGGTGCCATTCTAAAGGAGAGGCAATTTTATTTCAAATATATCTCTGCATTTTTGAATAAAACAGCCTCTAAATCTCTTTTTCTTCATCAGCATACTTCCTTACAATGCATAAAAGAGGTTAGGTAGAAGTAATATTTTTATTTTAGAGCAAGGTTATTTTTTGGTCAATTGCTAGATCATAGACTCTCTGGATATGAGTTCTCCGCTACTCTTTTCATCTAAGTCAGGGCCAGGAGACTCACTGATGTGCTTAAACTTGGTGGTAAAATGATTATTCTGCACTTGGGCTGGAGGTAAGGGAGATCTCATTCCTAGTGTAAGATCTCTGGGAATGCGCAGCGTGGATGGTGTGACTGGGAAGATTTAAGTGTTTGCGACACATCTTCCTTCTGTTTTTCATTCTGGGTAGTTCTTTTTAGAGTTCAAAGACTGTCTCCCAAGGCTCTAGAAAGTCGGTGATATACGACTGTCTCCACGTTTGTCCTGCTTTCCACTTTTAACAGTAATCAAGCCTCATCCTTCTATTTAATTTGGCTAAATTGGTTTGGATTATAATTCTAAGGGACTCCTTGTGATGTGAGGAAAACACAACTTTGTTTCTTAGCCTTCACAGTGGAGGGAATAAAGAAGTTGACAGGCTTTTATAGATTAAATTATGTTCTTTGTCTTTGTCTTTTCTTTATGTTTGAAGTTATTTTGTATAATTTAATAAACATCCACTTTCTTTTCTGCATCTTTGATCAAAAGCTTTGTGTAGGAGTAAATAGGAAAGAAAAGCTGTGTCCGTCCTGCCAGCCACACAGTCTGCAACCATCTGTCACTTGGCCATCTAGCATTTCAATGTCTACGTGGGGACAAACAGCACACAATACAGATTGTTAGCATTGGGTCTGTCAGCTTTTCTAGGTCCAGTTTTGTTATTAGGCAGCTCCCCACAGTCCCAAACACAGTGAAAAACATGCAGTGAATTCAAATGGAGACACGCATCGTTTTTGATCTTATAGGTCTTACTAAGCATTCCAAGTAAATTTTTGTAGAAATATTTGGTCAAGATGTTTTAGGGGCCTCTCTCTCTCTCTCTCTCTTTTTTCCAAAACCCATAGAGGGACCAATCTTCCTCACCCTTCCCAAGGGTCTTCCTGAGAATATCTCCAGCCTGAGAAGCAGGTAGAAATCAGTCCATGGACCCATACTTTCATCACTGAAGACCCTGCTCATGAACATGGAAGCAGTTCTCCTGAATACTTTCTGCTAGGAAAACATTTTATCTCCACTGGAAACTGAAATGCTCTTTTTAGCAGACAGAGAATCATATGACCTTGTCTTCCTCCATTTCTTCTTCTCTCTCTCTGTTTCTCCCTCATTTTCTCCCCTTCCACTTCTCCCACTACTCCTCCCTCCCCCCTCCTACTCTTTCTCTGTCCTCTGTCTCGCTGTCTCTCTTTGTGTCTCTCTCTCTAATTTGGCAGCTAGCAGTTCAGCAAGAAGGTCATTTTATCCAAAGAACCACTCCCCCCACCGCAATATATAGTTTACAAACTCTTTATTTAATTCTTACACTAAAGTAAAATTTTTCTTCTCATAAAAGTAATATTTGTTGTAGAACGACTTTTAAAAACCTTAAAAGTATAGTAAAAAAATAAAAATCATTCAAATTTCCAGTTCTCAAATGCTAACATTTTGCTGTATTGTTTCTATCTGGTAGTTTTTCTTTGCAAAAAAAAACTTTTTTGCTTAGTTGAGATTCATTGATAATGTATTTTGTCTTCTAGTACTTTTCGCTTAACAAATATTGTCTTTCCATATGCTGTTAAAAACATTTATAAACATAATTTTTTATGGCTGCATACTATTCCACCATTCCACTCTGTTGGCTGTTTAGGATGGAACTCATTTTTCTTCAGTGTGTGAATTAATTTATAACAGCCACCTCTAGGAATAAATTATTGTCAGGATTTTATCTCTCTATCTTTCCCCAGTACAGGAGGCTGCCTTTTGGTATAGGTCCAGGTAGTAAATATTTCGGGATCTGGGGGCCACATGGTCTCTGACACCTGCTCAGCTCTCTTGCAGAGTGAAAGCAGCCATATGCAAATGAGTAGACAGAGCTGCATTTCAATAAAATGTATTTACTGAAACAGCATCAGGCTCTTGGGGCCATAATTTGCAAACTCCTGCTCTAGTGTCATACGATTTGATGCTTTTGGGTTTCAAAACCTTTTCTAGAATTAGGTGGGTAATTATAAATCCATTGCATTATTCTCTCACCCTTGAGTCCTTTAAAGTTAATATTTAGGTTCAAACCAGCTCACAAGCAGCAATCCTGCCAGCCCTGAGAGCAGAGGAGTGGTTCCTTCCCTGTGGCTCTCCCGATGGGTCAGATGGGCCGTCTCCCAGACGGTGACACTGCAGGGGAACCATCCTCTGGCCTTGCACAACTCCGATGCTACATTATTTACCCACATATCAAGTCTGCTTACCAAGTGACTCCACGGGGCCTCGCCTGTGTTGGCACCTGCCTTTGCCAGACCGTCACCACTGGTTCTGATCTCCAGCCAGTCAGATAACAAGCTAGAAAGCCACGTGAAAAGAAAAATGGAATGAAACTAGTCCTACTGTCTTTCCAGGGCGAAATCTGCCAGTTCTGAGTGGTCAAATCCTACTTTCCCAAACTTGGCTGCTTGGAAAGTATGAAGTAAAGCAAGTGGAATAGGAGAGTTAAAGATATACTCTCTTATATTTGGTCACCTCAAGCCTCTTCGTAGCTGTTGTATGAGTACTCCTCAAAGGAAGAGGGTTCTTGCATGTTTCTAAGCGCTTCCAAAATGCGTGTGCGTGGGGGGCTCTCCTGCTCTAGGAATAATCAAAAGAGAGCGCACAGGTAATGGTCTTCATATATTTCATGGGTATGAGAAGGGCAGATGGTTGGTATTAACCCCTCCCAGTCAGCCTGCAATGGAGCCTTCCCTCCAAGAAAAGAAGCTTTTGGGTGACTGCACTGTCCATGAGAATAGTTGAAAATGTTTCCTAAAACACTAGGAGGTAGTCTCTGAACACTTCCCGCCATTAAACCAACCATAATATTGAGTAAAAAATCAGACCAGGCTTTCACATTGTAACTTGAGATGTGATCTTTTTAGCCTGTATCACGGTTGTCTCAAGTTCTCTGGCTGTAAACTTCAACTTATGTATAATTTATTGCTCATGAGGAGGAGCTAGTTTAGAGTTATTATATTTTGTCTTGAAGCTGATATTTGAGGGAAAAGTAGAATCGTGGCCCACCCACTCTAGGCGTTTGCCAACGATAGATTTGCTTCTTTGTCCTTAAAGTCAGTTGGGGAATTTTAAAGGGAAGAGGACAAATGTTGGTAGAAAAATGTTAACTTAATAAAACAGACTAAGATCAAATTTCTCTCTTTCTTGGCTGCCTCCCGCCTGGAATCCTTTTGTTGACTTCTTGAAACTTCCTGTGATTTATAGGACCCCTTTCCTGTAGGCAGAAAGCCTTTTGATTAAGAAGTGAACCACAGCTCCAAAACCACAGGGACAGCTGGTGTTTGAATTATCCAGAACACTAATTGCCATTTTCCACTTTGGTGTGCAAAGACAACGTGTTAGTGCCGAAAGTTGCCCCAAGTATAAGCAGGCATTGCATTGCTCTAGACAACAATTGCTCCCCATTTTGAACCTTTTGACCTGCAGATGTCTTAAAAAAAAAGAAGGCCTTTGAATTTCTTAAATGGATGGAGGTAGGAGAGTGGTGTTCTACCCTGGTACGTTTTTGATTCCTTCTCATCCTAAAATTCTGTGAGCCTTTCAGACTCTGGAATCCAGTGACTAGCATCTCAGCTACCTAAAACAGTAATACCAAGGGAAGGATTAGGGGGAACTCTCTTCCTAGAGGGTTCTGTTAGGGTCTGGCATGGTTGGGGCAGCAGTGGGAATGGGCAGGGTGTTGTGTTGTTTGAAAAGAAAGCGGTGATCACACTTGTTGGTCATTGGTTTAATGTAGTTTTGATTTCAAATAACATTAAGAGAGTGTGATATTTTCCTTTTTTTTCTTTTTTAAAAATATTTTATTTATTCATTTGAGTAAAAGAGAGCACGAGCAGTGGGGAGAGAGCAGAGGGAGAAGCAGGAGCCCGATGTGGGACTAGATCCCAGGACTCAGGGACCATCACCTGAGCCAAAGGCAGACACTTAACAGACCGAGCTACCCAGGAGCCCCAAGAGAATGTGACATTTTCATTTATTAAAGAAAGGCACAGGGGAAGATGAGACATAAAATACTCATGGGGACTATGACCTACAAGTGAGGCCAGGGTACGCCAAGAGGGCACTGAGCATCTTGCTGTCAGCCCCCTTGGGGCTCTGAACATGCCTAGAACCACCAGCGTGGGAGCCCTTTCTTTTAGATGTACCACACAATCAGAAAACTTAGTAAATGTACCTGTGGTGCCTGGAAGGGGAGACAGAGTGAGGTGTTCCCAATCAGGAAAGTAAGATCATCACATTATCAGTGCTTGGGAAACAAATCACAGCAACTGGGACACAGGCAGGCAGGCTTTGATAAAGAAGGAGGTCATAGTCTAGCATTGGAGCTGGCAAAGTATAGCCCATGGGCTCTCTCTTGCCTAGTTCCCAATTATAAATAAAGTTTTATTGGAACACAGCCCTCCTGTTTATTTGCACATCGTCCATGGTTGCCTTTGCTCTCCAGTGGCAGGCTTGAGTTGTTGCAAGAGAGACTATATGACCTGGAAAACTGAAAACATATACTATCTGGCTCTTCATAGGAAACTTGTGTCAACTCCTGCTCTAGTGAATAGGTCCCAGTCAGAAGAAGATGTCCCAAATGGCCCTGAGATGGGAAGACCAGACACAGTCAGAGAGCACACGAAAACACTGTGCCCAGGGGTAGGTGGGACACAGGAGAGGAGGAAAAGCTTGCCTTGCCTGCCCATTGTTTTTTTCTTCCTTTGAATTCTGTTACTTGAGCTTCCCTAGTTGTACGTGGTCAAGGTTTAGTAGCAGGGAGTGGTCGTCAGGGTGACTGTGGGCAAGTTCATCCCTTATCTATTTGTTGTGGCATCCACACATCTATGGTTAATGAAGATGGAATCCAGCCTAGGACTTGGGCAAAACCCTGCATTTAACATGACTGCAGGGAGATTAGATGGCTCATACACTGAAGTCATTTTTCTGTTTGAAAAGAAGCAACGGGAGGTACATCGGAGCAGGGATGTCTCCCATAGCTACTATACAAGAGTGCCAATCAGGAACTTTGCATGAGCTCGGATCTGCTCAACCTCAGTGAGGGGGCAGCTGGGAGGTTGAAATGTGGTTGTGGGAATGTGCTGTGCTTTGGCCCCAGCCGGCATCACTCAGAGAGGCAGATTTACACAGGACTGAGGACCTATGACCTTGCAGTGGCACGGACCGTGTCTGGAGTATTCCTGGCTAACACCAATAGGGATGCCATGTGGAGTTCCCATGCCACTCCCTCCAGTGATGCCAGCCTGTGTGATCTGTTCTGAAGATGCTGTTTCCTGGGCTGGGCTGGAGAGGGGAATGCGCAAGTATCAGAAGCGGGTTTTCCAGCCCCACTTTCTCTTAATTTATGTTCTAGCACTATCCGCTGAAACATAGCAAAGCACCATGAGAAGGAGGCGATCGTTCTTCTCTGACTCCCACAGCAGGTGGAGTCACTTGGTGCCATTCCAGCTGGCCTGGGTTTGCAGTGGGCCCCTCCTTCCTGACAAATGCTTGGTGACCTCAGGGACAGGGATGGGGATGCAATCCTGGTGCAATTCTCCTGTTTATTCCTTTTGGACTTTTCTAGTTATATTTTTGGTGCTTCGCAGTAGAGCTAGCCAAAGGGACCCAGTAAAAGATTATGTTGCAGAACTTCTAGACTTCAGTCCATTAATACTATCTGTTTAGCCAGGGAAATATGATGCGAATGGGGAGACGTATGGTTAGAAGACAGTCCCCCAAATCCCCCAATTTGTAAGTTTATTCTTTCTTTAAGACAGAGCTGGGTATCCACCTAGTGGTGTGTGTTCATTGAAGCCACATGAGGTTTGAAGCCCCATCAGCACCTTTCCAGCCTTGCGTGCCTTCTGAGAAATTCTCTTTTGGGAGAGGGGCATCGTGGTCTTGAGCCAGTTTTTCTGTAGGACGGGGAGCTCCGGTCTGCGCCATCTATGTCATTTGCCTTCCTTTTAAAAGTGTGGTTTTACAATAACTCTGTTGGCCCAGGGTTAGTTCTGGGGCCAGTCCCTGTGCCATCTCGGGGACATGTCACCTATAAATCAGACCACTTGGTCCTGGTGTGTGTGACTTTATGCAGTTCCAGGAACACCCTGACTGTCCCTCTCTTCCTTCCATCTCTTCTGCAGTGGCTGTCCCATTCAGAGTTGTCTTGGTGTAGAATGCCGATCCTCTTTTGCAATAGCTTTGAGGCCAATGTGGGTGCCCGCTCCACAGATCTTCTGACCACTAGAGCGACATGGTATGACAGGAAGCACTGTGGCCAAGAAATAACAACCACTTGCCCCCAAGACCCATTTTCTAACCGTTAGAGTTTAGAATGAGATGTGTTTTGCTTTTCTGCCAAACAGAGATAAGGATGCCCACCTGGCCTATTCCATATGGCTTTCGAACACTATCATTTCATATAAAATACACTGGGGAAGAGCGTCAACTACAGGGGAACAGAGAAAGAGGTTTAGACAGTCTCATAGCAATGACAAAGGAGGTTAGTTCTAGGAGAGCCCCTGAGAAGGACCTGGACCCGGAGGTCTGCGTCAAGAGCCAGATGCTGCTGTATCTGGGTGAGATTATCATTCCTTGAAATATGTGGGCAATATAGTTAAGCACAGTTGAGCACAACAGGTAACAGGTGCTCTTTGGTGCTTTTATTGTTTTGTTATGTGTGTCACACTCTTCGGTCAGAGCAAAATCAACATGTAGCCTGGTTATTTAATAACAAGGAAAAGGCCACGCATCAAACCGGGGTGAAAAGACAAATAGGAAAGGAACAAATACTCTCCTTTGACAGGTGGCAGGTACCGACAGGGGCAGGGTCCACAAGGGTATTGGGGTGAGGGATTTCTCTGCAATAAGGAACTTTCCAAAATTGAGGTCTGAAGCCAAAGGAGTTTCTGGGTGTTGAACTGGTCTGACTTCCCATCCTGGTGGTTGAGGGGAGGGACCAGTACTTCCTCAGCGGGGATTTCTCAAGGCCATGGTGGCCCTGACCCTCAGTGGAAAGGTGAGCGTCCCATCCATCATGGTCTGGGAAGGTTCCAATGAATTGCCGCAGGGGAGGGGATCCAAGGGCACCTGTGGGTTACGGTGTTGAAAGTTACAGGGCAGAAGCCTTAATTCCAGGGAGTTAGGGTGAACAGGGAGAAAAGAGGGTGGGGCCAGGGGAAAAAAGACAGCCGAACAGAAGGTTGGCTGCTGCCTTGAGGCACTTCCAGCTCTGCCATTCCTTCTGTGGGCCAGCTGGGCTCAGAGCAAGGGTGGACCGGCAGGGCATCATGCCTCAGGAGCCTCCTGGCTTTCTGTTGCTTGCCTGAGCCCCAGCAATCATTGATCTGAGGAAGGGCTGCCTTCTTGGGGGAACTTAAAAAAAATACTTTGGTAATTTTTTTCTTGTTCTGTGATTTGGACGATTTTGAAAATAGCCTAGTCCCACTTGGACAGGCTGAAAACTCACCCTGGGAGGGGATGGTTGAGAACCCTAGAACATCTTCTTCACTCTGTACTCATTTGTTATGGAGTGGGTAAAATAACTTCTGACCCATGGACACAGCTCTCATTTTTCTTTGGCCTTAATACTTGTCCCCCTATCTCCGTGAGAGCCATTTCACTTGCTGTTTGCATTGCTTTACAGCTGTCCTGGTAAGAATACAAGCTCCTTCAGAGGTCTTCCCTGAAAGTTTATCTTTGGAGTAACTGGAAACAACTTCCTTTGGGAAGGGCATAGACATACACAGAGAAAAGACAAGGCTGATGCTTCTATCCCATTTTACACACATAGAGGCCAAGACGTGGCAAAAGCCAGTGCCTCATTCCCATATACAGCATGATAGAGGACGCATCTGAACCAGTTCTGACTGCTGCAAGGCTCTTGCTTCCTACAAGATGGAAAGAAAAATGAGCCAGAGACTCTAGAGAGGCAGAGTTGCTCCCTATGAGCCTGCTCCACAGGCCCAAGAAGGGGTAAGTCACTGTGGCTCTAGGCATCCAAATATTTATTGACTTGAGTTTCATAATAAAAGATGAAAATAGAAGGAACCCAGAATGTCTGTATAATCTTATAAATAACAAACCATCTCCTGACTGCTTTTCTTCCCATCAAAGAAGGTATCTGGGAAAGCAGGGGGTTTAGATGAGTTTTAATCAGGCTGGGACAGAAAGTCAGGGTCAGATTAAGCAGTCACTAGCTTACTAGTCCAGATGGGCCATGGTTAAGGGTAAGTAAAGTAGATACCAAATTGTGACCAAGGGTCATCTGTTTTTAAAGGTTCTTGCAAATTACCTGCCATATTTGCTAAAAATATGGTTTAAATCCCAGATTCCATCTTTTCCCGTCAGTGTTCCTAGAGCACACTGGCATTGGTGCTCTCCAGGAATTTTGAGAAACAGTACTTTAACTTACATGCAAAAATAAATGGACAACTTGGAAAAACAAGAACTTGCTTCAGGTTTGACACGCTTGATTCTTCCTGGTTACAGGAAAATGGGGAATGGTCTGCAACCCCCCCTTGCCCTGGCCTGCTGCTGCTCAAGCCTCTGGATAGACACAGGTCTATCTGTGTAAGATGTAGAAGGGCTAAGCAGATTCCTTTCTTCTGATTTCCTTCATCTGGGCAGCTGGGTTAAGAAATTAAACCAATATCTGATCTCTAAGTCTCTCCCCTTGTTTTTTTCCCCATAAGATGAGATCCCAGGCGTGGGGGGATGGAGAAAAGGAGCTCCACTTGGGCCCCCTCTCAGCTGCCTGTTCCAGACCATCTTGTCCCGATTCTTCATGGTGGGGAGTCACTGCACATAATGAGGAGGTTTTGCACACTTACTCTGCCATTGCTCCTTTTATAGGACAGTCAGTAACCCCACAAGGAGGGCAGCTGTTTGGAAGGAGATGGGGGGTCTTTTGGGGAGGGGGGCTGATGAAGGAAGATAGAGGGAACTTGACCAGAGACATGACCAGGGAATCTGATGGGGCAGGGCAATGGTGCAGCGGCAAGGCCTTCGGGAGAGGAAGGCTGGGGGCAATAAGTGAGTGCTTATTGGGATGGGGCCCATGGGAAGGTCATGGAAGGGGAGAGAAACCAGTAAAGGGGGAACCACTAGGGAGGAGGGCTTACTGGCAGGGTTGGACCTGGTTATTTCCAAGACTTTAATCATAGCAGTACCAAATTCTGTCAAAAGCTCTCTTATAACCACACCATTATCTTTTCATAAAAGGTAAAATATGTCAATCTCTAAAATGGGCTGCAGTGCCTGACCTCCCTACCACAGGGACTGTCTGAAGTGCCACCACCTCCTGTCACCTGGTAGAGCTTGTTTTACTTATAGGCAAAGAAACCTCTAAAGAAATGAGTTCTGTGAAGCTTGGAGTCTAGAAACTGAAACAGAAGGAGACAGTGGCCATTACACCCACTGTGGTGGAAAATACACAGATCTCTAGCATGGCGCTGGGTCAGAAAATTCTCCGTTTTGCTCAACCACATATGTGGTTCTCAAATGTCTGGGTCTTTTCGGAAGATCTTGTGTAGAGTAGCGAGCTCACCAGAATACATTCAAATGCTGTTTGCCATTTCTACTTTTTGGAAGTAGATTTCTGTCTAGAGTTGCACTTTCTGAAGCTCAGACCCTGTAACAACACAGTCTTCTATACATGGAATAACAAAAGGGAGCCAGTAACAGTTCATTAAAAATGACAAATTACTTTTTCATTTAAGAATGATGACTACAGGCGGCACCTGGGTGGCTCAGTTGGTTGGGCGACTGCCTTTGGCTCAGGTCATGATCCCAGAGACCCGGGATCGAGCCCCACATTGGGCTCCCTGCACGGCGGGAAGCCTGCTTCTCCCTCTCTCACTCCCGCTGCTTGTGTTCCCTCTCTGGCTGTGTTTCTCGCTGTCAAATAAATAAAACCTTAAAAAAAAAAAAAAAGAATGATGACTACAGGGACACCTGGGTGGCTCAGTCGGTTAGGCTTCTGACTCTTGGTATCGGCTCAAGTTGTAATCTCAGGGACATGAGATTGAGCCCCATATCAGGCTATGCACAGGGCCTGGACATGGAGCCCATTTGGAATTCTCTCTCTACCCTTCCCCACTCTCCCTTTCTAAAAAAAGAAACAAAAACAAAAGAAACAAAAAACCCCAGAGAAAACAGAACAACAAAACAAAAAGATCAATCACTGTAAAAAAAACAGGAATACAGATCGTTTTGGCTTCATATGAAATACTTCTGAGATTAGTAAAAGAAACCAGCAGAATATATTTTGGATTGGAAAAATGGATGATATTTGATTTAATATTATGCTGCTGCTTCAGGAAAGTACTCATGTTTTTACCACAGATAGGTACTCTGATTTTTATCTCCTAGGAACTGAGTTTGGGAAATCTGGTCTTTGGAGTGTGTGATAAGATCGTAATGGAAGCTGTGGTCAGTTCTTCATGATGCTGCATGATTCCCAGGGCAGAATCCAACAGTGCCCGCCCCCTTCAACATCCACAGACGCCTGCCTCCCCCTGGCCACTCAGAGCTGCCCTCAACATGGATACCTCAGACCTGACCATTTGCTCTGCTCTAGAACTTTCTCCAACTCCCCTCCGAAAACAAAAACTCATTCTAGCCTTTATTTTTTGGTCTCTATCCCATGTCTGGCTTCCCACCCCTGAATACTTTCTTCTGCCATCTACACACTCAGCTCCCTGTTACGTTCTGAAAATCCTCCAGCCTCGATACAATCCTGATAGCCAATCCAACCTGAACACGAATTATGGTTCTATCAAAAGAGTTCTCTGCTCCCTAATCATCCCCTTGTGCATTGATTAGAATGAAGCTTTGTTCTCATCCTTCTCTATCTGGAGATTGGACCAGGGAGAGGTAGTTCAGGTCAGATGGTGTGCACTAGGCTTGGAGCCTGTCCTCTGAAGGCATGGCAGTTGGCATCTTTGAGCAGAGATGAATCATCCTAGCGCTGGAAGGCTGAGGACTGGGAGTCAATCCCTCGGGTGTTTCCGTTACCTTCTTGCACATCCTGTCCCTGCTACTGCCCAACCTTATGGCTGGGAGCTGTTGACTTTGATCAGCAGGCTCAACACAACTTCAGGCCCTCAGAGCCAGTCCCAGCCCTGTGTTTGGGTGAATGGGTGGGTGTAGAGACTGGAGACCCAGGTTCCAGGCTTCAGATCCTGTTTCTCCCAAAGACGGTGCCCTGTTTCCCTGTGTCTTCCTTGTTTACACGGGCCTGGGCATCCTATCTTCGAACTGGAATATGCAAATGAACTGTTTCTCTGCCTGCTCCCGCACCTGCTTGAATTACTGACCCTCTCAGGCCCTCAGATGCAGAGTTGGGATGCGGGCTACTAGAGCCCTTTTGTCGAGTTGTTACTACTCATTATCCAGGTGGGAGGGACCGCCTGGCAAGGAGTGGGAAATGACCCAGGGTGACTGCACCTGAGTCCATCTGACGGGGAGAGGTGATGGAGCGGCAGTCTTTGACATTGGAACAAGGGTCAAATGTGAGACTGAGCAATGTTGAATCTGAGCTCAGGAACATGGGAAGGCGGAGAGGGGTGGTGCTACGAGGGCAACTGGTTTTGGAATAAGGGCTACAAGGATGAAGATGTAGAGAGTGTGTATTTATCGAGTGCTGATCTGATGATGAAGGAGGGACTGCCTAGTCCATCACGCTTATCATACGTCTCACTGACTCATCTTCAGGTTTGAATTTACCATTTGACCCACATTTAGTTCCCAGCATGGAGCCTCAGGGGAGAACTCCTGGAGACCTGGTGCCTTCAGTTTGACTCAGAACATAACATTTCTTCTATATGTAAAAAAAAAAATCCTTTGAAATAGGCTTTCCTCTACATACTCTGACTGAGAAGTCTACCGAATTCCATGCTGACTTTGGACTGTCTTCCTAGAATGGGAAGTAACCTCTCCCAGTCTGGTGTTTGCCCATCAGCCAGGAGCATGGCTCCTCTTGGCCCTTTTGTGGTCTCAGGGCTGAAAAATCCTCTTTAGGTTTTAAGTGGAGGAGGTCGGGGATCGTCCCTGCTTCTTGCCAGACTACTGCATCTGCCAGGCATTTTCCTTGTGCAGCCTCGTGGGAACGGGGAGAAATCTCAGCACCTCTGACGCCGGGAGGATAATGGAGCCCTTGATCATTTGAAGAAGTCTGTAGAACGTCTCTTGCCAAAATTACCTCGTGAAAGGCTGCCCTCTAGAATGCGCTGTTCCCTCAAGCCCTCCTAATGCTGCCCTTCTTGACCTTTGACCTCGTGGCCCCGTGGTGGCTGAGTGCCACCACTTGTCCATTTACTTCCACCCCTAACCTTGCTATGTTGCTGGGAATCCCTAGTCTCTGAGCGAAGGCAGAAAAACAGGACTGAAGAAGAGGAAGAGTGGGGCAGGTGGACACCTGAGTCATGCCAATAAACCGTCCCCACTGGGTGGCTCCATGTCTTATGGGCAGAGCTCTTACATCCCAGGGATGTAAAACCCACTTCCTCCCTTTACCAGCCTGGCTCTGCTTTTCTGCAGTAGAATACATCTTGCCACAGCTTTAACTTCCCAATTCTGCTTACGTTCAGTGTTCTCCCCAAAGGCGGCACATGAAGAATGCATATGCCTGGTTTGCAGCTGGTACCTTTTTCGGTTTGTGTCTGAGGACGATGCATTTGTTTGTTTGTCCACACACTCAACAAAGATGCGTGGAGGGCCTCTTCTGCAGTACACACTTTTCTAGACTCTTGAGATACTGTGCTGACTGAAATCATTGTCTCTTCAAAAAGGAGGGAATGAATCTTGGAACACTGGAAAAAAATTTAAGTAACAATAAATAAAGGAGTGTAATAAATAACTTAAGCAATTAAAACTGACAAATGGCAAGAGTGACAATGTAGGAAGCTGCAAAACAGGGGAACTTACTTAGTGTGGGCAGTTGGGGCAGGCTTTTCTGGAGAAGTGACTTTGAAACAGATGTAGAGATCGAGAAGTGTCTAGACTGGTGAGGAATTGAGGAGAGTGTTGCAAGCAGAGGGAACACAATGGGCAAACAGCTGGTGGAGGGAAATTGCTTGATGTGTTGCATTCGAGGGGAGGCAGTAGGACTGGAGCATGGCTTATCCAAGAGAAAAGCAATGAGGTGTGAGGTCAGAAAGGTAGGCATGGGTCAGATCATGCAAAGGCTGTGGGGATAATTTTAAAATTTGCCCACACAAACTCTTTGGTACTTATAACTTCAAGAGGTAGATCCTAATTCCCTTCCTATTAAGTGCAGTCTATACTTAATGGCTAGAATGTGCTAGAAGTGATAATGTGTGATGTTCAAAATTAGGAGAGAAAAACACACTGTGGCTTCCTCCTTGTTGGCTCTTAGATCACTTGCTCTGGCAGAAGCCAGCTGCTGAAGGCACACTAGCAGCCCTACTAAGCAGATACACATAGCTGAGATCTCCCACCGGCACATGTGAGTACACCATTTTGAAAGCCCATTCTCTAGCCCCGGGCAGGTTCCAGCCAACACATTGACCCCAACCCGAGGAGGGACTGACCCAAACCTCCCAGCCAAGCCACTCTTAAATTCTTGGTCCACAGAAACTGTGAGATAATAAATGTTTGTTGTGGTGAGCTGCTAAGTTTGGGGGGATAGTTGGTTCTGCAGCAATAGATAACTGATAGAGCTTGGCAGAAGAGTTTCGATAAGCGTAATTACATAATTGGATTGATTCTTTTGAAAGGATTGCTCTGGCTGCTGCAGGAAGGATGGTTTGGAGTTGGTCCAAAGGAGGTGAGGCAGGCGAGGCTGAATCATTCAAAATGCCTTTGGCTACAAGTATCTGAAATTCTCAACCCAAAGTGACTGAAACAATAAGGATATGTATTCTCTCATGTTCTAAGTAGCTCAGGCATAGGGTGGCTCTCTGGTGAGTTAATGCAGAGGCTCGGCAGTATCATCAGGAAGCTCACTCTTTGTGTCCCTGTTCTGCCTGTCTTGGAGTGTTGGCTTTGTCTCCAGGCTAACTTCTCTTTAGATTCTAAGTGTCACATCTAGAAATGACAAAGTCCAGTTGAATCAAAGGCCGTATCTTCCTAAATATCTCTTCCTAGGAGTATGGGGACCTTTCCCAAAATCTCTCAGCAGAGTTTCGCTGTTACATCATTGATCATAGTTGCATCACACGTTCATGGCTAATCAATTTCTGCCAAGGGGAGATGACCAACATGATTGGCTCAGACTAGATAGTATGATGGCCTGGAATAGGGTTGTGGCAGTGAGATGGAAAGCAGTCAGTGGTTGAGATGTATTTTGTAGAAACCAGGAGGAATAAAGGAATGATCTGGGCATGAGCCACCAAGGGTATAGAAGTACCTTTTCCTAAACTGGGAAATCTGGGGGACCTTTGGGTAATGGGTGAAATAATTTTTTCTTTTCCATGGAAAGGGCTCATCAGGCCCACTTTGCTCACTACCATCATATACCTGAAGGATGCAGTACCTTAGGTTCAAAGGTGGATTCATAGTGATAAATGTCTAGCACCATCACAGGCTGACTAGGGGTGCACAGTTAGTGAGGGAGGCCTTTATAACTAAGCATAAAGGACTCAGTGATTTCTTTTTACTCATAGGGCTTGCTTTAATGATTTTTCTTAAGACATTAATTGATACTGTAAACTATAGCATGGCTTTCACTGGGTGTCCTTGGGTCATTTTCTGTTCATTGGACACTTTCATTAGTCTCTTGGTGGCCAGACACCCTATCTTACAACTTCCATGAATAATAATAATGTGAGTACTTGCCTCTAGGTTATACTTTCTATTTTTAAAGCTCTTTGTCACATTAATGGATTGATCCATAAATGTATAAAAGCCATATAAAAGAAACATCCTCATCACATTTTCATATCCTGTATTAATTTAAGTGCAGTTAAGACCAAAACTCCAGGTGACAACTTAGTTTGACCAACATTTATTGAATACCTACTGTGTTCAGGCACTGTCCTAGATGTTCAGTCAATACCATTGACTGTCAAATGAATGGACTTAGATGCACCTGGCCAAGGAAGTGATGACGGACCATAAAAAATGGCATTTTCTCTCTCTGGCAGTTTCTTCATTCTTGAAGTGATGGCAAAAAAATCACCTTGGCCCTTGAATCTGGGAATTTAAAAGAAAACCGCCAGAGATGAGATCTGTTTGAATCTTAAATGGATGCAAATCCTGCTTCTGTGTAAGGTGGGAACATGGTGTCTATAGAGATGTAAAAATTTTTTTCTTTATATTAATGTATAATGTATTATTTGCTTCAGGGGTACAGGTCTGTGAATCATCAGTCTTCCACAATTCACAGTGCTCACCACAGCACATACCCTCCCCAATGTCTTTCACCCAACCACCCCATCCCTCCCACCCTACCCCCCCGAAACCCTCAGTTTGTTTCCTGAGATTAAGTCTCTTATGGTTTGTCTCCCTCCCTGGTCCCATCTTGTTTTATTTTTTCCCTCCCTACCGCTCCACAACCCCCCACCCTGTCTCTCAAATTCCTCATATCAGAGAGATCATATGATAATTGTCTTTCAGAGGTGTAAAAGTTTTAAATCAATTTGAGATTGGGGTCCAAAGAATGAGCTCCCAAAGCCTGAGTATAAATTGCTGTGCCTGGCACAGAAAATGAACGTAAATATTTATTGTGTGAATGGATGAAATTCCCCTCCTGATTGAAGTCTTCCCAACCATTTAGCTCTCCTTTCCTGGATTCCAGCTGCCCTAAATATTATATGCTAAGTTCTTCTTGTGTAAGATTTAACTATTTAAAGGCAGCAACTAAAACTGATACCCGACTGGAAAATTCTTTCATCTCGGGACCAAGTCTTACAGTTCTCCTAAAACTAACTCCCAAACTCAAATGAAGAAAGTCCATCAGATACTGGTTGGTCCACTGCTCCAGGTTTGAGGCAGGTAGAAATTCAGGGGGGCCCTTTCTTCTGCCCCTCGAGTCCCCAGTAGTAGAAGACAGCTGTGGCTCATGAGTCTAGTTTCCAAAATAAAACTCCCCAGCTTTGGGAGGTTGGTGGCACTCAGCTCTGGGGCTGTGCGGCGTTGTGTGCCATTGAGTAGTGTCATAAAATTGCCTGTGGTGGATGTGGCTTAGAACTGAAATTCGCTGCCAGTTCACACCCTCAGGAAACGCATAACGGATTTAGATTTGTGTGTTCTTAAGAAAACCAACAACCAAAAAAGATGTGGAAAACGTTAAGCTATAACATGTGCTCTCCACCCATGAAGGATGGGAACAGTCACTGATGGCAAAGAAATTGCTGGGTGGACAGAGTTGGAGGCAGGAACTTGGATAGATTTTATCTTAGTAGAATTTGTTTTGTTGTGCTCTGGAAATTGTGTGAAAAGAATCAGGATAGATGTGATCAAAATTAAGAAGATACTTTTGGGATTAAGTATCTCTGGGACTGCTGAGCTCACTCCTTCTGTCTTTTATAAAGATAAGAGCTTACAGAGGCTCCCAAGAGGCATTAAGTTTCACAGTATTTGCCATTGATGAGTGGTCCAGAACACAGAATGGTTTCCAATAGCTGGATTATCAATGAACTGACAAGGGTGTGGTGCGGGGCTCCCATGGATCTCATTCTCTAGAGAGACACTCTTTGGAGAGAGAGCCAGGATGGATTATCACAGTTACTCTGGCTATCAGATAAGTTAACTTTTTGAGGAGCTTGGAGAACTGTCAGAATGGCTGCTGGCATATCCAAAAGGATCTGAACTCATTTAAGACTTTCAGAAAAGTTTTAAAAACTGTAACAGTGAGTTTCAATATATTCCTCACTCAGTTTCTCCTAATATAACATTAGCATATTATAGAATGGTAGTATAAGGATCTGAACCAGGAGATTAGTCATTGATCCTATACTATTAACTAAGCTAAAGTGTTTGAATCTTGCTGAGTTTCCCACTAATGCCCAGGACCCCACACTGCACTTACATATTCTCTCTGCTCAGGCTCCTCCAAGCTGAGACAGTTCCTCAGACTTTTGTGTTCACAACCTTGACACTTTTGAAGATTACTCATCAACTGTCCATCAGTTTAGCCCTCAACTGGGGCACAGCTCAAGTTTTCCCATAATTGGAATGAGGTTGTGCATTTTTGGTGGAATCCCACAGAAGTAATGCTTTATCCTTTCTCAGAGCATCCTATCCTGGGGTTTCTGATGTTGATATGCCTTCTTCTGGTGATATTAACCTCGATCTCTTGGTGAAGGTGTGATCTGCCAGGTTTCTCCACTATCTTTTCTCTCCTCATTAATAAATATCTTGGGGGAGATCTTCTGAGATCAGGTGGACTGTCTCTATAACTTCCACCCTCTAATTTCAGCATCCATGGTATCTTATCTGCAATAACAATTATTATGGAGTTTGCCTCTTAGTACCATGAATTTTTCTGTTTCTTTTTGTCCTTCTACATTTATTAATTGGGATTTTATTCTAAGGAAGACCAGTTTTTTCTCCTTCATTAATTAATTAGTCAATATAGACTTGGGGTATTTATTCTGCCCAGTGAGTTATGATCCAGCGTTATCCTTATTTATTTTGTGGCTCAAGTTGTTTCAGCTTAAACCATTAGGAACGCCTCTGGCTGGGCTCTTCTGTTCCGTCAATAAGCCCTTATCTTGTTTTGAGCACTCCCTTATTTGCTGGCACCACAAGATGTTCCTGGCTCATTCTGTACTTTCTCTGTGCCTGCCCGGCAGTCGCTGGGTGACTTTTACGTGAGAGTAACTCTGGAGCGTCAAGTCATCCTTCATTTAGCCTTAAATCCAGATCCCCTTTATTCAGAGCTCCGTGCACGGCTAGGAGGCTTGCTGGCCTGTCGTATGGCACCTGGAATCTGTCAAGGTATACTCAAAGATCATTTTAACCGCACACCAACACTCGGGCCCACCTCTGAAGTTTCGAGATCTATTTCACAGCACGGATGAAGGAGAGAGCCTGCGGCACGGGAAGACCTGGTTTACCACCTCGCATCCATATGTCCTCACACCAGTCCCCCTGCTACTCCGCAGAGGGACCAAGTCTGGCTAAGCCTGCTACTCACAGACTTCCTGTGGGGATCAAATGAGTCATGCACAAATATGCTTTATAAACTGTAAAGCGTTGTAAAAGTAAGAACCATTAGTGTCTGTGCTTCTATAACTACTTATTCATTGTAATCCTGGTGGAGTTAGAATAAACCAGAAAGATCATCCCATCCAACACCTGTGTTTATGGGGAGAGCAGCGGAGCCTGGACAGGTGAGGTCATGTGCCCAAGTCTCCAGGGTAGAACTGAGCTTAGCACTTAACCCCCCCCCTTTGTTCTCCTCATCACATCTATTGAAGCAACTTTTTCATCACCCAACTGGGGAGAAGAACTACATGAGTTTTTTCTTTGAATTCCTCCTTCCTTTTACAATAGAATTAGGTAGACTAAGGGAACATATTGCGGGGTTAGTTTTAGAAACACTGTTACTTTAATATTTTCCCGTATTCATTTTTACCCCTAAGCCCCGACTCTCCAGGTCCAGTAGAGCTAACTCATCTCTGTAAGAACCAACACAAGATAAGTTATCTCTCTTCTCAGAAAATGACTATCTGAACCCGGTTCTGGGAAATGATTCCAAGTCTGCTGTCTGAGGGGTTTCTGCAGACCGTGACAATGACTGGCACCAGACACCTGCATATTTAGAAACAGGGAGGTGATTGCCTACGTGTTTTCCATTTCTGTTCCAGATGTTTAGGATCATGAAGATAGTCTCTGTGTCTAGAATATCAGGGAAGAAAAGGTTTTATTTTAAAAATCATACATATTTTCATAGTATCTTAGAAAACAGCTTTTGTTTTCCTTTCTTGAAATATTTGTTGAAAAGGAACTTGGACAACTTTAGAAGTGTTCGCTTTATTGGATCCCAATCTCAAACATTTCCCCATTAACACCAGACGTGGGCACCTGTTGTGCTATGGTGCCCGGTACCCCTTTTCCATTGGGCGATTGCTTTCCCGTCCCATGTAGATCTGGGCGATTGCTGGTTGTGATGTCCTGCCTCTCCTTCCACTGAAGGTGGATATGTGACCATATCTTGCTAATCTCGGCATCCCACCTTTTTCTGTGGTCATCGGGTAGGACTAATCATTATATTTGTGCTTCTGGGTCCCACTGTTCCTGAGCTGGACCGTAGGACTTCATAGTCAAATAAATCAATAAATTCCTCCTTTGTTTAAACCAACTGATTGGGTTTCTGTCTCTTGTGACCACTAGGTTCCAGACGAATTCCAGGTCCTTGTCTTAGGAACTGTCCATTTTCCCTGCCTATTGAAGGCAACCAATAAATGCATATTGAATATGTAAGTGAATACATCAGGGATAGATAGAGCAGAATTTTTAGCCCCAATATGTGAGCCTGTAGTGTCAAACTCTTGCCCCCACATTGGTCATTTGTCAGGGTACAAGAGAAAAATGGGATGGACCAGTTTATTTTTGAATTCTCAGTTAGCAGCGACATAACTCAAAGAACAAAAAGAAAGACAGTGGTGGTATCTGAATAATTTACAAACTGAGTGATTAGCCTGAAGGGTTAACATTAACAGAAGTTGGGAGGCTCAGGATCCCTTTGTTCAGCCAGTAGTTACAATCTGTCTCATTTCATTACATCAGATTTTTAATGAGAAGGGAAGGAGGAAAGAAAAAAAAGACACTCACTTGCCGGAGCTCCACCACTTGCCAGACGTCAGCCTGGGTGGCGGGGCCAAATTCACGAGCACGACCCCGTGGCCCCACTGGCCTTCATGCTTAGAAAGGCCCTGTGCTGCACCTAATGCTCTGCCTTCACCTGGTTGAAGTTCTTAGTAACTTTGACCACGTCCCACAGTTTCATTTTTCACTAGGCCTTGGAAATTCTGTAGCTAGTCCCGCTGAAAGCTTTGCTTTCTCTTTACAAATCCCCCTATCAGCCCAAGGACACTGTGTCATTTACTCCGTCTTTCTAGAAGGAGAACAAAGGTAGATGACTGGGCCAGGGTCACGCTGCAGAGCCAGGATCTGGACTGGTGTTCGGCATGAGAGCCTCTGAGCTTTCCTCTCCCTCCTCTGCCCAGGCACAGGTAATAAGAAGGGTCCTGCCTTCAAGGACCTTCATTTAATATCGGATAGATAACATGGAAGGCATGAGGTCCAGTGAATTCAAGGATCCTCCAAATATGTGTAATTGGACTAGAAGCCTCTCAAGTTCTCTTCATTCGTTTATCTGGCCCATGTTTTTGGAAGGCCTAATACCGGTCAAGGGCTTTGCATGCATTTATTCATTCAGCAACAGAGGAGCTCCTGCTCTGTGCTAAGCCTGGTTGGAGTTTCTAAGAATAAAGCAATGAACAAAGTCAGCAAGATCCCAGCTTTCATAGAGGTTCCGTGTGTCAGAGGATCTGTGGGGGAGGCAGTGGAAACTGACAATAAGTGAGTTCACAAGCAAACTGGATGATGTAGGGTGGGATCATCACAGTGAAAGAAATATACAGCATGTATAAGGCATGTGCAGGGACTCATCTCTCCTAGGAGAGCTTATTTATGGGGGAAACCAGTGTAAGCAGTTTCTTGAAGAAGCAGAGGTTGGGGGGGAACAGTCTCTGGGCCTGCAAACAGCTCTTCAGCTGGCACTGATCCTCACCAAATCTCATTGTGCAGATGAAAAAACGGAGATGTGGGGAGGTAAGGAAATGTGCCAGCGCCCCAGTGAGTGGGAGACTGAGAATGACATTCTGGGTCCAGAAGCCGTGCAGCAGAACCCTCCATTCTGGCCTCCTTGGAGCCATCAGCACTTGAAGGAACTTGTGTTAGACAGTAGCAGGTCTTGGAGGAGCAGGCACACAAATCTGGACCAAGACCTCTCTGACCACATAACTACTGCCTGCAGATCTGCATCACAGTTTCCAGTCTTCTGGGTTTTTGTTTTTTTTTTTTAAATCACCCAGTGTAATCAATTTGTTTCCCAGAGACCTGTTCGGTCCCAGTGGAAGGTTATAGTTTAATTTGGGGTGACAGTGGATATAGGCTCAAGTAGACGATCTGTTGCTTGTCGCCTAGTTTAGTGTCTCTTAATTTAAATTTGAGGGTTCCAGTGCCCTGACAATCCCCGCTCTGGTAGAATGGGCAAATATCAACCCACCTGTACTCAGCAGGATGCTCGGGCCCCCGGCTGTGATCCAGGAGCGGACCCACTGCCACCTCAGATTTGAACCATGTCCCAGGAAAGCTCTGCCCCAGTCTCTAAGTGGCTTAGGAAGCTCAGAGGGCTCTGTTGCCACATTTCACCAAAAGAATGACCAGAGGTCCATCATGTTTTAAGTCCTGTCGAAGAAAACAAACCTTTTCCCTCCTTTCCTTGCCTGAAATTACTTTGGCTGGATTTTAAAACTAGTACCAACCAATAATTATTATTATGCATATTTAAACATAAGCAGTCACTGAAATAGTGAGTATTAACACTCATCATGCTAGATAATAGGATGATATAGACCTTCAATATGTACTTGTGATTTAGCTAACTGAACGAAAATTTGCATTTGTGTTTGTTTCCAATCATGAATTTCAAGGCTTTGTATTAATTATTGGGCCATATAATTACTTTATTGCTTTTGGCTCTAAGATTTATTAAACAAAAGCAGGAGTAAAATGTGATTTTTACAGTATGCCATAAAAATCTCCATACCGTAAAGCCAGATTGGATTCCTGGGTGTAACAATTGCTATTTTTGATAGTTGCATAAAAATTTGCTATTTTAAGTTACAAGGTTGTCTTAATGACAACCCCAAGAACAGTCACTTCCGACTTTTGATGTAAAGAAAGGAAAGAAAGAAGCCCTGAGAGTTGTGTATGTGACTCATTTGGCCACACGCTCTTTCTCTTTTGTGACATGATTCTTGGGTGGGTCTGAGCTAAAATGTCCTTTATGAAATGTCGAATGTGTTCACAGATACATGGTCCAGTTTGAACTTTGTAAAGACAGAAGAGGTGTTTGTGCTCAGTTGTGTTTTATTGGGCTTGGATGAGTGGCCTTCCTTTAGGAATGAACCTTACAGGGCGCCTGGGTGGCTCAGTTGGTTAAGCATCTACCCTTGGCTCAGGTCATGATCTCAGGGTCCCAGGATCAAGCCCCTCTCTGCTCAATGGTGAGTCTACTCCACCTCCCTCTCTCTCTGTGATCTCTCTGGCTCTCATTCTCTCTCAAATAAATTTTAAAAATCTTAAAAAAAAAAAGGAATGAACATTTCTTGATATCACATCATAGACCCCATGGACAACATGTGTAGTTAATTCTAGGGGGCGAGGGGTGAGTGGAGTCAAGAAGTCGTATTGCTTAGGTATTTTCTTTTCCAATCCCCTCCCATCCCTGCCATTTACATTCTTCCTGTTACTAGAAGGTCTGCTTTGCACGTAGGGGCCTGGTCCAGGCTGAAAGGTGATTATGCAAAACTCACCCCTACTACAGGGGTCTAGGCACCTGCTATCAGTGACAGTGGCCAATTTAGGAGTGACACCTCCAGGCGGGTAGCAGTCTTCTTTCTTCTCCCTCCCTTTCTCTTTTGAGACCCTCTTGAACCTCACAGCTTTGTCCTTACTCCATCCTATGGATATTAATGGTAGCCTGCTTTTGCTCAGTGTTGATAATGTCACAGTGACCTTCCTGCAAATTACCACCATCCACTTGACCTAAGTTGCAAGTAATTATACCTCATTTGGCTACAATTACGGGCTCACACCAGACTTAACGCATGCCTGAACAGTCTGTAACGGCTCAGATTTGGGAGAAATGTCTAGCCGCTGGTTTTAATCCGTGGGAAGAGGCTCACCCTGTCCCCGGCCCCAGTGTGGGGCATTGTTATGATCTCACAAATGGTAAGACATCTGAGCAAAGTGGCACCATCTCAGCTTTCAGCGGAGGGAGCACACAGAGCTGCTTCGAGACTAGCTCCCCAGCACCAACTGGAATGTTCTGCTGGGCTTGTCCAATTAGCTACCTCGGGAAGCAAATTGACGGTAACAACAAAGTCGGTCAAAAATAATTTTCCTACATATTTCTCAAGCTTCTTTCTTTCTCTCCCAGGGAAATGAAGGGAGGGGGGACGTGCAATAAAAAATGAGGGACCGTCTTATCCTGGGCACCTAAAGACAGACCTGCTCTGTAATTGCACAGACCAGGAAAACTGCTGTGCTCAGTAGCCCCGGCCACAATTCCCAAATACCTCCGGGCTTTGTGCCTTTGTACGATGTCCCTGCTCATTCTCTTCAGATAATCACAAACTGAATCAGAGTTATGCCCAGAGTGATTCTTTCCCATGGACTCTGTTGTTATGGGGAGAGCCTGGGTTCAGCCACACGGCGTCAGATCAAGGTCATCTCATGTTGGCGTGCACGTGTTGATAGTCCCCACATGCTTTCTGCTCCAAAGACAGTAGTTTTCTCTGATTAAATCGTGTTCCTTTTGCTTTGCAAGGTAATGTCCAGGCAGGGACGTTTGTTGCGGGGAGGGAATACACCCGGCTCCCCCTCCAGGCCATGTAGTTTGTGTTTCTGGGTCAGTGGATGATGTCTTCCCTTTGCCATGCCTGGCAGGCAGCCTTTGGAGGCTGTCTTAACACTGACATGTTTAGTAACTTGAGAAAGAGATGGAACGATCAGTTATCTGCTTCCCCATCGCTTAGCAAGCCTCGTGCCCAGAGTGGCCATCTTGAATTGATTGCTCTAGTGACACAGTCAGAAGCAAGGTCCGTGCCAATCCTGCCTCCAAATGAGATCATTGTTTTGACAGTTTCCCAAAAGAACCCCGAAGAGCCTGCATGGACCCTTATACGGGTTGGATCGTCCAGAACAGTTATGAGATGAAAAATGAATTTGGACCAAAACTTTGGAAATGTGAACCACCACTGAGGGTCTCTCTCTGGCTCCTCACATCCAGGGAAACCCCAACTGAGGCTGGTGAATATGGTTCTGATTCCCTCCCAGCCTCTCCTCTGCCCTGGGCATTGGGACTGCTTGGGTGGCAGTGATGATCTGTTGAGGGGAAGACAATTATCTCACACCTCAGTGATTACAGGCTCCATTGAGAAGCAGCTTGGCAGCTCCCGGCTGATAATCTTGGAATACTGTGTTTTTCACAAATGCCAAGAGTGTATGTGTAGCAAGTCACATGACCCCCAAGCAACATTGGAAATTCTAGAATTAAAACATCCTCTGGGACTACTTATCATTTGGGTTGGGAAATTGGGCAGGCATGTTATCTTTGCAAGTTGTTTTCTAGGATGACCACTGGATCTTGGCTTTTAGAATATGTATCCCTTGACAGCAATGCTTGTATCCTTAGCACTTAACCGTGTCTCTCAAGCTTGCTCCCAAAGAAGGGACATCTCCCTGTTTTAGATCTGTGTGCTCAGAACTGGGGTCAATAGCCATTGCATTTTCCTCCTTCTCCTTGATGTGGCAGAAAGAACATTGTGTTAGAAGTATGTTTTCTACTCTTAGGTTCTAGTTCTGAAAATTCGGGAAGGCAAAAAACCAGACTCAGTGTTTGTATAGGTTTACGACATCTGCCATAGCAAACAGGAAGTCAAACACAGCAAAAATTGATTCTCTTACAGTTCGGGAGCTAGAAGCCCCAAATCGAGGTGTCAGCAGAGCTGGTTCCTTCTTGGGCGCTCTGAACAGGGGTGAATCTATTCTCTCCTTCCCTTCTGGGGGCTGCCAGAAATCCTTGATGGCCTTGGTTCATGGAGGCATAATGCCAGCTTCATGTTGATATTTCCCCCCTACCCAGACAAGTGTGACAAGTGCGACAACACCCTGAGCGAGACCATACACCAGCCAGCGTGACATGAGATCGCACAGCTGAGTGTTCTCATTCCATGGATAAGGAAATGGACCTAGAAACTCCATGATCTGCTAAAGGAAATATCGACATGACTTCACAGGTCATGTTTCCCCATGTGCCTCTGTGTCCAAATGTCTCTCTTTTCTAAGGACAGCTGTCACTGAATTAGGGCCCACCCTCCCCCAATCTGACCTCATCTTAACTAATTACATTGGCAAAGACTAAAATTTCCCAAGAAGGTCCATTCAGGGGTACTGGGGTTGGGACTTGCGCATGTCTTATGGGACGACCCAGTTCAAGCCACTGTAGGATCTGATTCACAAGTCCATCCCTGGCACCAGCCACCTGTGCCATCTGCATGCCTTTAGAAGATCATGGAGTTTCTAGGTCCATTTCCTTATCCATGGAATGAGAACATTCAGCTATGCGATCTCATGTCACGCTCGCTGGTGTATGGTCTCGCTCAGGGTGTTGTCGCACTTGTCTGGGTAGGGGGGGAATATCAACCCAGAAGGGACTCGAGTTTTAAATGTGACCCTAAAGTTCTTTCAAAACCTCACTTCCAACCTGGACAATATTGGCGAAGTGGGATTCACCTGAAATCCTTCAGATGCTAGGTCTTCAGATCCATATGTGGGATTTTATCACAGGCACATAGACACAACTTTGGAGGAGTTAGCCCTCAAATATCTGATTTCCCCCCTAACACAGAGGGCTTAGAGGAAAACCCCTCATATCAGAAAGACACACCATGGTTGAGCAACTCATAGGTGTTCTAGGGCCTGGGCCCAGGATCACTGGCGTGCCCAGCAAGGAAGACAGGGCTGAAACCAACAGCCCAGGCTCGTGGTGGCCCAGCGGTGCTGTCACCCCAGTTACCCCTCTTTCCACCCCTACACTGCTCTCTATTTCCCTCTGTACATTGATGCTTGGTTCTTCAGCAGTTTTTCTCATTCCTGGGGGATGCAAAGCCCCACCTCCTGTCCCTCAGAGGACTTCCTTTCACACCATAGGTTTCTGCCCCAGGTTCCTTCCCCAGCCCATTATTCATCATGGTGCTTCATTTATTCTAGGAGCTGCTCCTGGGGTTCCCGTGAGCCAGGCCTGTGAGGGTGACGTGTGGGCCCCGCAATGGTGACTGCCACATTGACGCTTTCTTCAAGGAGCTCGGTCCACAGGTGAGACGTCAAGGCCCAATATGCCAAGGATGGAGACACGTGCAGGTGGGTACTGAGTACAAAAGATGAGCAACTAACCCAGCCTGGAGCCCAGGAAGACTTCCTGGGGGAGGAGATGGATAAGGGTGTTTGTTAGGAGGGTGAGGCATTCCATCCAGAGGAGGAAACGAGCAGACAGGAGGTGGAACAGCAAGCTGAGTGTTGTGTGTAGCTTGTTGTCAAAGGATGACTCCTTGTGCTTGGGCTTCCAGGTCATGAAAGCAGGGACAGCCATGGAAATTGCTTCTTGTCGCACTTCCTAAAGTTGAAACTTCATCTTAGAGCTTCTTGTAAAGGGGAGGCCAGGCCAGCCCCAGTCTGGGTGTGCTCCACTCCTAACTCTCTGAAGTGCGTGCACAGCAGGAAGAGTTTCAAATACTTGTGGCAATTGGTCTTTCTTGGTCTGAAGACCCTCACTGAAGAGTACCCCGGGGAGGTCGGTGGGCAAGCTGGAGGTGGGCTGACGGCGTGCTAGCCTGCTGGGTGCCCGGGCCTGAACGAGGGGCAGCCCTTGGTGAGGGCTGGGAAACCTTCTCATCCTCCACTGGTTAAGAGTCCACTCGAGGCCTTTGCCTGTTCAGCGAGCCTGTGGGGTTCAAGCCTATCCTTGACCCCATCTACTGGGCAGTTAATCCCATCTGGCCTGAAGCCTCTCCTTCCTTGAAGACACCTTAGTACTCTGCAGGCCTCTGCTCATCCTAATTCCTCCTCTGTGATTCCCCCAAACCCTCTAGGAGAAATTAATAAGCACATCCCATAAGTGTTGTTCTCTTGGTATTTTGTTCACAATAATAATAATAATACCTTACCATGGACCAGGATGCTCAGTCTGTGCATTTGACATAACCACTTTCTCTTGTATAATGTTCCTGCAAACCCTGTGAGCATGAAGCCCCCAGGTCTGCCACCTCGGGGGCATGACTGGGGATGGGCTCAGCTGCCACACTCTGTGTCCTCCATTTACGTGACTGCGGACAGCCATGGGCTGGCAGAGTTCGGCAGGGATACAGACTGAGAAGTATGGGTCTCCTCTGCTATGCAACATTGACTCCAGGGTGTCTTACTTAATGTGGCTTAGAACTGTGCACACAGGCCAAGACTCTTCCTGCCCAGCTTGCTTTCCTTCTATCCTCGTCTCCTCTGCAGGGGTTAGCTACGTGGTGATCTGGTGATTCTGCCCACCTCCTCCAGCTCCCCAGTCCCCAGGAACTTGCCAGCACAGTTAATCCTCTTGTGTCTTCTTCTCAAGGGCCCAGGCCAACAGTCTTCTAGCAACGCCACCAAGAGGACACGTTTCTCTTGGACACTGAGGCTCAGAAGGGTTTTGAAACCAGGACTTCCTGGCCCCACTATCTGATCTCTCTACCTTGCCATGAGGCCTTGTCTTCCCTGGACACTTGTTACTTATGGAGAGTTTTTCTTTTGCTTATCTCTTCTATCAGCTTCATGGATTGTAGAGTCTTGGTGATCTTTGGAAGTTGAGTCCCTAACTCAGTGCCCTACATAGCAGGTGTTAAGTAATTGTTTGCTGCATGAATGTATCCAAATATCTATTTACTGAGGCTTTCTGATCCTAGCTCCTCTAGAGAGCCTTGCTTTGTCTCCCCTCCCCACAGTGAGAGCTCTTTCTTGGACCCCCACTGCGCTTATAATGCTCACCATAGCAGGGAATTCACTGTTCTCGAGCAGCCCATGTGTTTTCTTCTTGGGTCTCCAAACAGAGGCATTCCAGAATCTAGTTCTTAAAGGCAGAGATGGTGTCTGCTTATTCAGTATCCCACACACCCAGCAGTTGGGAACATCTAGTAGACATTTGATCAATACTTTTTGATTGACTTTAACTCATTAATTTTTAAACTTGGTTGCCCATTTTCCCTCTGTCCCTACCTCCAACCCGATGTGGACTATGAAATTCCAAGGGTTTTTCTGGGATTTGCTCTGTTCTGGTTTATCTTTATGCTCTAGGACATACATTCTTAATGGGGGCAATATTGTTCTGAAAGGAGTAAAAGTTAGTTCTTGGGAGATGAAAAATATCTAGTTTTTTTAATGTATAAAGCATAGATACACATTCAGTACATAAATAAATGTACAGTGTGTCTATGGTATTAAAATTTCATGGGAAAAAGATTCTGGACTAAGCCTCAGAAAAATCTTCTGGGAAGTGATTCAGAAAAAAAAAAATTGTAAAAAGTTCCTGGTGGGGAGGTGGGGTAAGTATGTAGAAAAACAACAACAGCAACACTGAGTAATACAAGTCTAGGAGTTAAATGGGACCATAACGATATCTGTCTTGTCCACTAGAACATTCCCTGGGAACCCAGCACGACTTATGGTGAAGAGTCCATAATCTTTATTAATTTCTGTTTATTAGGTAATTTATTGATCTTTATTTATGGAGTGGACGGATGATTGACAGAGCTGGAGAGACTTCTGAAAATTTTGCTGCATATGGTTCCACCTTGGGGTAGTCGATCTGAAAAAATGCCCATCACCATTTTTCCTTTCCTTTTTTTCTTTTTCTTTGTTCGAAGATATTTTTCAGAGCAGTTTAAGGTTCACAGGAAATTTGAGAAGAAGGTGCAGGTATATTCTTTCTGTCCTCTGCCCCAACACATGCACAGCCTTCCAATGGTCAGTATCAGTCAGGAGCATGGGACATTTGTTACAGTGGATGAACCTATACTGGCACATACTCAAAGCCTATAGTTTACATTAGGGTTCACTCTTGGCATTTGGACAGATGTATAATGACATATATCCATTATCATAGTATCATACAGGGTATTTTCAGGGCCCTGAAATTTTTCTCTCTTCTGCCTGTTCATCCCTACCTGTCCCCGCCCCACCAAACCTTTGACAGCCACCGACTATTTTTTACTGTTTCTTTAGTTTTGCTTTTCCTAGAACATCATAGACTTGGAATCACACAGTATGGAGCCTTTTCAGATTGGCTTCTTTCACTTAAGATATGTATTTAAGGTTCTTCCCTGTCTTTTCATTGCCTGATAGCTCTATGCATTCCCCCAGTGCTCATCAGGACAAGTGTTCTCTTAATCCCCTTTACCTATTTCACCCATCCCCCACCCACCTCCTTTCTGGCAACTACCACTTCGTTCTCTGCATTTAAGAGTCTGTTTTTATGGTTTGTCTCTTTTTTTATTTGTTTGTTTTGTGTCTTAAATCCTACATATGAGTGAAATCATAGGGTCATAGCTTTTTGGTGCTGAATGATATTCCATTGTTTGCATGGATCACAATTTATTTATCCGTTCCCTTACCAAAGGCTATCTTGGTTGCTTCCAAGTTTTGGCAATTCGTAATAAAGCTGTTATAAACATCTACATTCAGGTTTTTGTGTGGGCATAACATTTCAGTTTGTTTGAGTACAATACCAAGAAGTATAACTGCTGAATTGTACAGTAGGAATATGTATAATTTTATAAGAAACTGTCAAATTATTTTGTAAAGTAGACGTACCATTTTGTATTCCCACCAGCAATGAATGAGAGTTCCTGTTGCTCTACCGCCTTGCCAGCATTTGCTTTTGTTAGTGTTCTAGATTTTGGCCATTCTAATGGGTGTGTGGTGGCATCTCATTGTTTTAGTTTGCAATTTCCCTGATGACATATGATGCGGCACATCTTTTCATAGGTTTGTTTGCCACCCTATATCTTCCTTGTTGGGGTGTCTGTTTAAGTCTTTGGCCCACATTTTAGTCAGGTTATTTGTTTTCTTGTTGAGTTTCAAGGGTTCTTTGTATATTTAAAATAACCGTTCTTTATCAGATGTGTCTTTTGTAAAAACTTTCAACCAGTCTGTAGCTTGTCTTCTAATTCACTTGACATTGTCTTTTGTGAAGCAGACTTAAACTTTATTGAGATCCAGCTTAACTATCTCTTTGGTAGATTGCGTCTTTCATATCCAAAAGACATTGTCATACACAAGGTCCTCTAGGTTTTCTGCTATATTATATTCTAGGAGTTCTGTAGTTTTGTGTTTTACATTTACATCTAAGATCCATTTTGAGATAATTCTTGGGAAGGCTGTAGGATTCATCTTTTTATGGGGACAGACAATTTTTCCAGAACCATTTGTTAAAGATTATCTTTGCTCTTTTGTATTATTTTTGCTTCTTGGTCAAAGATTAGTTGGCTGTATTTATGGAGGTTTGTTTCTGGGCTCTCTACTCTGTTCCTCCAAATTTGGTGGCATGGTAAGAAATAGGCAGGAGAAAGAGAGGTATATTTGTAGAGCTTAAAATTTACCCAAGGCTGCATGGTACATTTGCTGGCACTTTCAGACTGCAGATCTAGAGCTCAGGACAGGATCCTTCTTATGAGTTTTCTATCAGTCTGGATTCTCTCAGGAGAATGGAACAAGTCTAAGTATTCCAGGAATAAAGGGCTTTAAGTTAGAAATTAAGATGTATATGAGTATTGGAAGAGCTAGGGTTACAAAGGTCAGAAAAGTTGGGGCAGAAAATCAGGAAAGCTGTAGCCAGAAGGTTGGGGATGTAGACACTAATGACCTCAGGCTTTTCAAAAGCTTCTAAGGAAACTGCTATAGTTCTTAAGAACTCTCCAGAAGCTTCTACCGACTGGCTTAATCTGCAGTAACAGAATGGGTGATTCACAAGCATTGGCTGAGAAGCAACTGTGGAGCTCACATCCGCCCACATGTCTGCTGACACAATCTCCAGAGAAGAATGGCCTCTGCTCCTCCTAGCTCTCATTGGCAAACTCTGACTCGGAGCCGCGTGACTGAGGGATTCTGGGAATTGTAGTTTCCCAACCTTTAGAAGGTTTGGCAGGTGATATCATGTTGATAAAAGGCTATTCACTCCAGCTGGTCCCCAAGATGGACTTTTATGTCATTATTCTTTCTAGTGTAATGATTGCAGGCAAACTTGACTTACAGAGACCAGATCTAGGAGCATCTCTTCCACATGCTATTTTTCCTTCCAGTGCCATCGTCTCCCCTAAAAGTTCTCCTTGCCTCCTTCCTTCTTAATCCTGTCACCAGGAGTCTCTCACTACTTGCCTTGGGTTTTGCTTAACTCTTAGCTGTGAGCCGATTCACTAAATGGTTACCTATTTTTCTTGTGAGAAGATGATTGATGCCTTGCAGGGCACTTAGCATTGGCCACATAGTAGGGCCTCCGTAAAAGTAAGTTCCTTTCTTCTCTATACTAGGTATTTGGTGGTTTTGTCTATCCATTACCCATTCACCCTTCTATGGGTCATAGAAACTCCATTCGTGTTGGGAACGATCCCTTTTCTCTTCTACAAACATGTGTCCCTGTGGTTTGCGTGAGGCTGACCACTGCTTTGTTTCCTTCCTACTCACCCTTCCACCTGCTTCAGGAGTGGGCATATGACTTGGATTTGGCCAATCAGTGTTTCCCATCCCTCTGGTCCTTATGAGTGGCAGAGGAATGGGCATGTGAATCAGATTGGTCCAGTGAGAGTCAAATCTGGAACCTGTATGAGAACTGTGGGAAAGAGAAGCTCACTCTCCTTTTTTTTTTTAGCCCAGGTGATTCAGTTGATGGAACATAAGCCTGATGATTCTGGAGGCCTATTTGTCTTTAAGAATCAGGCACTTGCCTAAAATGCAGCCATCAGAGAGGAAGTGGGGTCCAGGGATGGAGAGAGTCCCGACAGCTTTGTGGGGCCCTTAGATTCAATTCAGTCTAAGGCTTCTGGACATTTATGGCCCCTGGTGAAGCCCTCATTCTTCACTTTCAATCCACAATGATTCTGGGACCAAAAGTAAGACATTCTGAGGAACAAAAGAGAAGATTTCAAATCAAGAGTAATACAACTGCAGGCTGTATCAGGAAAAAGAGCAGGGTCATGCTTAAAGTTGATTTATACACAAAGTATTGGATCTCTTGTACTCTTCTTGAACCTTTCCAGAATCTTCCCAGAGTCCCTAAAATCTCTAAGCACCTCTTTGGCCTGCTTTAATAACATTTGCTTTACCTCAAACCCTGGAAATTAAGGAAAATAACATACATTCAATATTTTTACTCTAATAATTAACAGTATAAGTATATGCCAGGAAATGACTCTATCTCTATTAAGACAGTATTGGGTATTCTCTATGTTTCAGTGGCTTCTACAAAAAAATATGAGTCCTTACTAGTGTTTTTTACATTATTTCAAACAAAATATATTTCAGCTGTGGAGGGCTATAGTAGTCTTGGTGATTTGACCTGTGAATATAATTGTCGTATATTATAGTGTTTTTAATGAAGTTTTGATTTCAAATAACAGGCCTATAAATGAATTTTTAGTATACAGTCTTGGGGAATTACTTATTTCTCTAGTTAGCCTTTGGGATCACAGAAGACTTAATATATGCATGCTACGTACTAAAAAAAATGCAAGTTCAATGTTAGAAAAAATCGTATGGAGAAAAGCCAAAATGTGCATGCTTGTGAGCTGTGATAATAGAAGCCCATTGTTGGGTCAAGAGAGGTGAACCTCTGTGCTGGTCAGACCACGCAGGGCAGTGTGGGTATGGTCAGCTGCATTGTCAAAACACCACAAGGAGCTCTGCCATGGAGCCAAAGTCTAAGGACTTTGATAAATAGGAACAGCCTGGAGGAAAGTGGTGGGATCCTGGGGCATAGGAAACCCAACAGATAGAGGATCCAGGAATGTTTAGTCTGGGACATGTAGGGCTTGAAGAGAACACATGGTCATTCTGTAGGTGAGGGGTCTGTTCATTCTGTGTGGTTCTGAGGGCTGAACCAGGCCAGTGAATGGCAGGTGAAGGAAGACAGAGTATGAATGTCTGGGGACGGTCACAGCTGGAGGGGCTTGCCTGGCCGGGTTGTCTGGAGATTTGGCTGCCAGAGCAGTTAGAGATGCAGCTCTGGGGTTAGAAACCTTGGTTAGGCTCCTGCTTAACAGATGTGTGACCTTGACAGATTCCTCATTTGGAAATTAGAACAATGATGGTACCTGCCACGTAGGAATGCTTACAGGGGGTTAACTAAGATGAATGTGAAAGTTTGCAAAATTGTGGGCAAGGACGCACCAACCGATTGCCAAGCACAATAGGTACAGTTGTCTAATTAGTTGTTGACTGAGTGAATGAATGAAATGAATAGATCATTCCTAACGTCTCATCCACCTGGGATTCTGGTGCCTCATCAAGAATAGCAGCAATGAGGGGCCCCTGGGAGGCTCAGCTGTTTAAGCATCTGCCTTTGGCACAGGTCATCATCTCAGAGTCCTGGGATTGAGCGATTTGGACTCCCTGCTCAGCAGGAAGCCTGCTTCTCCTTCTCCCTCGCTTCTCTTCCCTGCTCATGCTTTCTCTCTCTATCAAATAAATAAATAAAATCTTTAAAAAACAGCGGCATTTAAAAACATTTTTTTAAATAGTATTTTTTGGGGTGGTTGGACATCAATTCTATTTTTATGGGTTTTAACAGTTTTAATATATCTTATACATATTAGATATGTCATATATAATTTTTAATTACATAATATATAGTATATAAAGTATATAAGTATATGTAGTATATATAGTATATATAGTATATAAATATGTAATAAGTACATACATAATATATAAGTATATACATATTTATATTCATAAGTATATAAATATGTAAATTAATGATATATAAAATAATTTATAAAATATTATACATTTATTTTTATATATATTTATCTTATATATATTTAGAGTTTAAAAGCATAGAAGATCAAGAGGTACAAAAGACAAACACCCATGATGATCTCATCTACCATAAATAAGCACTAACATTTCCTTTGATTCTTTTTCTATGTCTTTGTTTACATAGCTGGATCACACGACGTACAGATTTTGTTTCCTGTACAGGTTTTTTTTTTTTTTTTTGCTAAACATTACATGGTAGTTTGATTACTATTGGTGTTGGTTTACTCATTTACTCCTTCAACCTTTTTTTTCTTTAAGATTTTATTTATTTATATGATAGAGAGAAACACAGCTAGAGAGGGAACACAAGCAGGGGGAGTGAGAGAGGGAGAAGCAGGCTTCCCATCAAGCAGGGAGCCCAATGCGGGGCTAGATCCCGGGACTCCGGGATCATGACCTGAGCCAAAGGCAGACCCTTTAACGACTGAGCCACCTGGGCACCCCTACTCCTTCAATCTTGAGCATCCACTGAGCACCTACAATGTGTTCATATCCGGAAATAGAAAGATGAACAGATGACTGTTCTTGGCTTCTGCTGGGCAAGCCAGATGTTAGATGTTGAGTTCATAACAGTGAATGATGTGATATTAAACAATTAAAACCCCTGTTTTACCATTTTCATTGAAACGCTTGCCCCAAATGTGTATTATCAACAGTTAATGTATTTCTTTTTACCCTTGGCGTAGAAAATCTTCCCCAGATAGTCAGTTCCTTTGCCTTTAACAATGCTTGTCTCCCCGCCGAAACCACCCGATCACTTGAAGCTGCCAATGCACACATTGAGCTACTAAACACATTCCCAGACGATGCTTAATTAAATCCTTTAATTATTAGCCACTCATTGCATTTGCATCATTCCCTAGTGCTTAGCAGCAGAATCACTTAGGGGGAGAAGCCAGCCTCCTGTCTTTCCAAATTATTGCCTCGCTTACAATTTTATCAGATTCGGGAAAGTTGGGATTCTGAACGTTTTTTTGAACTCACCAGCATTTAGCTTTGTGCTAAGCAAGTCTTTACCCTTTGAAAATGCCCTTCATCCAAATTGATAAGTTAAGCCCAGACTTCAAGTTGTACCCAAATATAGATTAGCTTAATCAAACTCACTGATGCGAGTAGCATTATCAAAGGTAACGGGAAAGCGATATTTTTATAGCTTTATTTGCAGACCAAAAGCCTGTGCCACTGTGGAACCTCACGTATAGTGTGTGTGTGTGTGTGTGTGTGTGTGTGTGTGTGAGAGAGAGAGAGAGAGAGAGATTGGGATTCAAGCTGTAAAGGCAGTTACAGAGGGAAAGAGAAATTGTGAAGCCTGATTGAATTTCTGCTTGGTCATAGGTTAACTGATGGCTTGTCATTCCCCTCGTCTGGCTCTCAGACTCCTAATCTCTTATACTGTTCCGCTCCCCAGGGATGCTGCAAGGATGAGGGGAGGCAGTAGAAAGGAAAGCAACTACCAGGTATAAAGAAAATGAGGAATGAGGGGTGAGTGGAAAAGAAGTATGGAGGCCACAAGGGGAGGAGAACTTTCCACATACTGCTTGTGAGGAAAGACAACAGTGCTGACCATGTGCCTTGTTTCATGACCTACTTTTTTTTTTTTTAAGATTTCATTTATTTATTTGACAGAGAGAGAAAGCGAGAGAGCGAGAGAGGGAGCACAAGCAGGGGGAGTGGGAGAGGAAGAAGCAGGTTTCCCGCCGAGGAGGGAGGCCGATGTGGGGCTTGATCCCTGGACTCCGGGACCATGACCCGAGCTGAAGGCAGACGCCTAATGACTGAGCCAGCCCTTCTTAACCTACTTTAAATACTTATTTTTATGTGTGGCCCTGGCACAGGGCTGGGAGGCAGGATTGATGTTAAATTCCATTTCACAAATGAAGAGACATCCTCAGAGTGCCTGAGAGGACCACTGACTCCTCCCCAGTGCTCGTGCCCTGGATGAAATGTTTCAAAGCAGAGGACAAAGCAGAGCCAGTCAGCCCAGGTGCTCTGTCCCCTTCCTGCCCACGAGGAACCAGGAAGTTAAGCCCTGGCCTGGGCTTCTGTAGGCTTTGTCCTTTCTCTTGGGGGAAGTGCCTTCAGTCCTCCCTCCCCAGAGCCTCCGATGTTGGTAGGCACAACACGGTGGTTCCCTGTAGGCCCCCAAAGATACCGTAAGACAGGTGAAAACCCTTTCATAGAAGCAGAGAAAGTAGTTGGCTATATGAAGAATAGATATGGTGCTCAAAAATACTGTTTAAGTCAAGACTTTCGTCGTGCAGATATTCCATTGGTGTTCTAATCTATGACAACTGCTTCGACTGCCCTATCTAAAACAGCCAAGTTCTTCCCTCCCGCCACTGACATCTGTCTGTGTCCTCTCCCCCTCCTGGCATAACCTTCCTCCTGAGCATCTGTTACCATCTACCCAACTAGAAGACTTTTGGTCTATTTGTTTATTGTCTCACTCTTCCCCATTCCCCCTTTCCAGAAGGCACGCTCAGGGCGGCTAGGCTCTGCTGTGCCCGCAGCCCTAGCATAGAGCCTGGGGCACGGTAGGTGCTCGGCCAATATTTGTTGAATAAATAAATGAATGTGAGCAACTCCTAGAATCTGCCTTAAAGACTCTTCATTTATACAAAAAGACTTAATTAGGGATGATTTTTCTCTGGATAAGATAATGTGAGAGCATTTGCCCAGGCTTGTTGCAAGTCCTTCTTAGAAAAATGGCTTTTTGGGTGCCTGGGTGGCTCAGTCGGTTAAGCGACTGCCTTCAGCTCAGGTCATGATCCTGGAGTCCTGGGAATGAGTCCTGCATCAGGCTCCCTTCTCGGCCGGGAGTCTGCTTTTCCCTCTTGATGCTCTGTCTCTCAAATAAATAATAAAATCTGAAGAAGAAGAAGGAGAAGGAGAAGGAGGAGAAGGGGAGGAGGAAGAGGAGGAGGAGGAAGAAAAATGGCTTTTCATGAGCACTCTTATGGGGCAGGTATTGTTCTGGGAACTCTGGATTTAAAACAAAAACAAAACAAAACAAAACGGTGAATGCGACATGACTCTGCCCCTAGACCATGGGTGGGACAGACAAATAAGCGGATCATTAGAGTAGAATGTGAGGTGATTGGCTTATTCAGGCTGCTGAGGGCGTCTGGGAAGGGAAGCAAATAACTTATCCAGAGGAGTAGGAAAAAAGCTTTAGAGAAGGGATAAAGAGGAGAACTGAAGACATTCCAAGGAAGAAAAGAATGTACAGTGGCAAAATGTTATTAAAAGAGCAGGATGGCTATGCTTGGCTGTGCAGGCTGTGCACTGAACAATTCCAGGTGTGTGAGGGGCTGTGGAAGGGTGTTCATATTGTAGTGTGTGTGCAATGTGATGGCCCCATGAAAGGACCAGGTAAGTTCAGAGAACAGAGAGAAAGGCAGAGAAGCTGGGAGGTAGGGTGAATTTAATGGAAATGCGGGAAATGGCTGGAAGGTACGATGGGAGGCAAAGTAAGAATGTAAAGGGGCTTGTTAGCAGCTTGAAGTTTCCTCTCTAGGCCACTGAAGGCTAATGGCACAAAAACCAGAGACAAGACTAGCATGCTCTGTTCTGGGTATGATAATGAGGATGGGGTGCTTATGCGATTTTCTCCTGGAAACAGGCCCCATTCCCCTCTCCTGAGTAATCCTGAGCAAAGGAAGGCCACAGAGCTAGCTGTGGAGCAGACGATTTGCAGATAGAGGCAGCAGGAAGTTCAGAGACTGTAGTTCTGAGGGTCTTCTCCCCACTGACCAAGCCCCTGGAGGAGTCGTCATCCGGAGTGGTCCACAGCCCGAGTCTGGAGCCCCGCGGCCGGTGGGTCACAGGAGCAGGGGCAGCCCCTCTTCGGGGTCTCTGGTTGCCCTGCAACTAGAACTCAAGCCTGAAAGTCAGAGGTAGAGCTCTGAGAGCCTTGGGAACTGGTCAGCGGGTTTTAGGCCTGGTGTCCCTTGGTAGCTTCTTGGCTTAAATGCGTTCGTTCTCCTCAGAATCACCTCACTGACCACCTAGATCTTGTGCTCCTGTTCTCAAAATTCTTGTTCTATTTTGTTGGAACCTCTGTATTGACCATTGCCACGTCCCTTCTTGCTCCCTTCCTTAGATGTTGCTGTTTCATCCTAGATATCTTTCTCTTCT